>JAASFT010000168.1:0-32478 GCA_023333885.1 Globisporangium parvum
CACTCGACACTCGACACTCGACACTCGACACTCGACACTCGACACTCGACACTCGCACTTGCTCAACGCTTGAGCAGATCATGGACGCGCAGGCACTCGCTGCGGCGCGTGAGCAGCTCTCGCAGACACCAACGACTGCGTTTTCGTCGCTCGTGTCGCCTGCGCAATCGGCGGCGGCGGCTTCGACTGCGAGTCGAGACGTCTCGTTCGCGTGTGAGTTTGACGCCGATCCGCGCAACAGCGCCATGCTGGTGCGTCCATGCGTGTCTGCGCAGTGCGTATGCGTATGGAGCTCACCCGATCTGTGAGTGCGTCCACGCACGCACGCACGCACTCACGAGCACTTGCGGAACACAGGTGCTGGCGTTTGATGACCGCGGCAAGCACGCGTACGAAGAGCTCACGCGCAACGACATCTTGCAGCGCATCCGTCGAGCCGAAGCCGCGCGCGAAGGAGGTACCGACTGCGCCGCACTGTCGAATAGCGCCATTGCTTAGTAGGAAGAGCGAGGCGCATCGTGCCACTCGTGACGATGCACAGGTGTTGCAGTGGGATCGTGATCGTGAGCGCGACTCGACTCGACTCGACGTGACTGTGGCATGGCATGGCATGGCATGCGTGGATCCTGAGCGGCGTATGGTGTGCTGCATGGTACCGACAGAGCGGCATCCACCAGCGTCTGCGCCGCTACGGCGCGAGAGGCGGCCAGGCAGTGTCGGCGCCGACCCGCTCGGGTCCTACTGCGACCTCCAGCCGGTGCACATGCGGGACCTGCGCAAGCTCGACGCGTCGTTCTCGGCTGGGTCGCAGGAGCCGTCCATCGTCGTGCGCAAGCAGGCGATCCTCGTGAACGCCGACCCGATCCGCGCAGTCGTGATGCGCAGCTCGTGTCTCGTGCTCGTGCCGGACGGCGCCGACGGTCTGCTCTCGCTCTTGATCAGCAGCTTCCGCGAGTGCGTCCAGAGCAAAGACGTTGAGACGCCGTACGAGTTCAAGTGCGTCGTGCACAAGTGCTGTGTGCTGTGTGCTGTGTGCTGTGTGCGAGTGCTCTCTGTGTGAGCGTCAGTCAAGCGCGACTCGAGTGACGACGTCGCTGTCCAACGAACCTCTCCGTGAGCGTCTCACACGCGAATGTGCTGCTGATCGCATCGCATCCGCCGTCTCGTGTGCACAGAGCGCTGGAGGCGATTCTCGACACGCTTGCACGGTACGGCAGCCGTGTCGTGGTGTGGCGACTGCTCCAAGTGTGGCTGGCTGCTCAGTGCGGCTGCTCCAAGTGTGCAAGCGAGTGTGTCTCCGAGTATGTGATCACTCTCTCTCGTTTGTCTGTTTGTCTGTTTGTCTGTGGTGCCGACCGAGACACTGGACACGAGTCGCTGCTCGCTATGATGCTCACGCACTTGCCACCTCGCTCACTCACTCACTCACTCACTCACTACGCTCGACACGCACACACCTTCATACGCACACACACACACTTGCTTGACTACACAGCGTGTTCAGCGACGAGTTCGAGCAGTTCGCCAGTGAGATCGGCGCGATGCTCGACTCGCTCGCGCGCGTGAAGATCGTGTCGGGCGAGCTCGAGCGTCTCCGCGTCATGAAGAACAGCATCAACGCGTTCGAGACGCAAGTGGACAGTCTGCGGCGCGCGCTGACAGGCATCCTGGACAACGAAGAGGACTTGCGGCTGCTCTACGTGACCAAGGCGAGTGTTGCCGTCGCGTGTGCGTGGCTGTGCTGACGCGGCAGCAGCAGCAGCAGCAGTGTCGCTGTCATGGCGCTGCTGTCTGCGGCATAGCATCTCGTTCTCACGCGTTTGCTGTGGATGTACTTTGGTTGTCTCCACTGCAGCTGTACGACGAGCCGTCGCTGATCTACGACCTCGGCAGCTTCGACCCGGAGGAGGTCGAGATCTTGCTCGAAGCGTATCTGAAGGTCCGTCCGTCTCACTCTTCTCGCCATCTCACACACTCGCAACGCGCACACTGGCAGAGCGGATGGCTGTCTCTGCGCTGCTGTCTCGGGCGTCACCAAACACCAAACCGGGGACTCGCTGACAATGCTTGCGCTTGGATGGTGTCGTGTCTTGCGCTCTTCTCTCTCTCTCTCTCACTCTCTCTCGCTCGCTCTTGTCAGGACATCTACTCGACGCGCACGAAAGTCGCGCTGCTGCAGAACCGCATCCACGCCACTGAGAGCCTCGTGGCCATGAAGCTCGACTACGGACGCAACTACCTCCTCGCGCTCGACCTCGTGTTCAGCCTCGTTGGCGTCGGCATTGGCGTCGGGACGCTCATCTCCGGCATCTTTGGCATGAACCTCAAGATCGACGTCCCGAACTCGACGAGCTCGTTCTGGTGGGTCCTCGTGGCGATCGTGCTCGGCGGCGTGTTCGTGATCTGGGGCGGCGTGCTCTACTTCCGTCGCCAAGGACTCTTGGTCAGCGCCTGAGCGAGCGAGTGAATGGATGGATGGATGGATGGATGGATGGATGGATGGATGTGTGCGCAGCGAGCAGTTTGAGTGAGAGACCTGGACTTGGCTCGCTGACTGAACTGCGACAGACAGACAGACAGACGCACGTGCATGGCGAAGCGTTGACGACAGTAGCGGTGAATGAACGAGTCTAGTCATTGAGGCTGCTACGTTGCTCTACAGGTTGACTTGTGTCGTTGTACAGCTCCACTCCGCTGGTTGACTGGTCGATTAGGCGCTCCTGACACTTCGTTCAGGCTAGAAGCTCAGGACGCCATGTCGACGAAAGTACGCGACGCCACCGAGCACGAGGAGTGCGCACAGCATGAGTGCACCAAAGAACACGGACGCAAACACGCCTGGTTGCTCCTCCATGCCGGATCGGAGGTTCATACCGAAGCCCGCAGTGATGTACATCCCGAGCGTGAGACTGACTGTGATAAGTCCAAACACGACATCGACTGCGAGCAAGTGGTTCCGCGTGGCGTCGAGCTTGAGCATCACGAGGCTCTCGGTGTTCTGGATCCGGTGCTCCAAGAGCTTGACTTTCGTGCGGATCGTGTGGATCTCCTGCGCATCGCACAGAAGGCGAGTCGTTCACTTGTTGATCAGCATCACACTCGAGTAGCGAGCCAAGGAGCGCTGATGCGTGCGAGTGAGTACCTGCAGGTACGACTCCAAGATGACTTCTGCGACTTCGAGGTCAACCGACGCAGCAGCGCAGTGCTCGCCTGGGCTCGCGTGGAGCTTCCGAGACAAAAATCATCAGTGAGCACTGCTATCAAGGTGTACCGAGCAGACGCTCGTGGATCACAGTGCGCAGTCGTACCGACGTGAGGTAGAGCAGTCGCAAGTCATCTTCGCTGTCGAGAATGGTCATCAGTGCGCGACGGATTCCTTCGACCTGAACGCGAACGCGAACGTGAACGCGGCTCATTCAATCGATGCCAGTTGCGATCGCGGCTCGCACATCTCAAGTCATTGACATGATCGCTCGTACCTGGGACCCAAAGTCGTTGATCGTGTTCTTGAGACTGCGCAGCGTCTCGAGCTCGCCGGACGTGATCGGTGTCTTTGCGAGCCGTTAGAGAGCTTTCATGATCGCAGGAAACGTGCTCTTGCACTCGGCAAACAGGAGTCTGCGATCAGCAGAAGCACAGAAGAGGCGTGAGCGACTGCGTACTGCTGATCGACCTCGTGTCGGACGTACTTGCTTAATGTGAAGAACACGGCTTCAAGCGCGCTGTGTGCAAGGAGATGCGAGCATGGGTCAGACCTCAGAGCCATTGACGAAGTGCTAGCATGTACGACAAGAGCACAAGTGCGTGGAGAGCGCACCGGAACTCGAATGGCATGGCTTCCGACTCTCTCTCAGCGAGGAGCTCGCGGAACTTGTCTTTGAGGATCGAGATGAGACTGTCGGCGCCGTCGGGAATGAACACAATGCACACATTGCGCATGATGATTGCGCGTAGTGGGTCTAGCGATTCATGGAGAAAGGACGAGAGCATGTGTGTGTGAGACTCGAGACGAAGCTCCACAGATGCGACGCAGTGTGCTGAGCTGCTGTACCAGCGTTGATGAGAATCGCTTGCTTGCGAACAGCGATACACGGTTCGTTCGTCTCGGCGAACGTCGTGTCGAGCTCGCGCAGATCGCGCATGTGCACTGCCTGTAGTCACAATGGTGCCAACAGCGCTGTTAGTCTTGCAAGCGCAGTTGGTTACACAGATGCAGCCACGGATGCGAGACGCAAGCGACGCAAGAAAGACAGAGCGCTGCTGTGTGCGCTCGAGAAAGATCGACGCGACTCTCGCCTCGGAGGCGCAGCTTCAGGCTGGCGCACTGCGCTTGTTTTGCTCCTATCGACCGGATAGAGTGCTGGATCGGTGCGCGTGCTTGGCTGAGCGGCTTCTTGGGTCATCTTGAGAATGTCCGAGCGCCGCATCTCTTCGAGCGACACGCTGCCTTTCTCATTGATGTGCAGCACCTACAGGACGTGCGATCAGCGTTCATGCTGCGCAAGTTGCAAGTGCACGTACACGTTATGCAGACAAGCACACACCCACGCCGCAATGGAAGCAGTTGGTCGCGCACCAGTGTCTTGACGTTCTTACGACTGCTGTCGTGGTGCTCTGTGGTGAGTCCCGGGTGTCGGTTCGCGAGCAGGTCTGGGCCGAGCATCTCGAGGTCCACATCGCCCTGCAGCGGGTGGTGCTGCTTCCACTTGCTCAACACATCCATGCTCTCGCGCTGCGTTGAGGTCTCCAGCACAGCGCCGTGAACACCTCGCGTCGCTTCGTGTGCCACCTTGATGTTGATAGCGAGCGAGCGAAAAACGAGGTTTCGTGAAATTGAGTGTTGGCAGCATTGGATTGGCCAAAATTGAGACATAGCGAAACCAAGGCTTTTTGGGTAGGCTCGGAAAAATAGGTCATCAGAACTCGAAGTGAGCATCACACGAGCTGAACGACGACGACAACGACGACACCAGCAGCGGCGATTGACGCACTCGACTCTCGCCCATAGCGCGCACGTTCATGTACAACCGAATGAACAACAGCCGCACACCCAACGCTCGCGACGCGCTCTTTGCGGGCACGGCGGTACGTCTCTGAGCACGGTCTCTGCTCTGCTCTCGACACGCTCCATCGCGCTGACAAGTGCGTGCTCAATGATTGCGTCCAGGTCGGCGGCAGCAGAGCAGACAACGGCGAGCAAGCGAAGCGGTTGCTCGAAGAGCAGAATGACGAGCAGATTAGCCACTTGTCGCTGCAGATCAGCCAGCTGAAGCAGGTGCGTAGCCATAGCTACAATGCGAGCGAGTGGTGTGGCGCTCGGACCATACAGTCGATGCGCCATCGCAATGAGTTGTTGACGCGAAGGTGTTGTGTGCGCATGTATGTGCGCATTTGTAGCTATCAACGAGCATCCACTCGGAGGTCGTGGACCAGAACCGGTTCCTCGACAACATGGTGCGCATCCTGGCTGCGTTGTTGGATGTGGGCTTGCGCCGCGACACAGATGCTGCTGCTGCTGGAGAGTGAGACTCATGCGTGTGGGTGCATGTGGCCATGGCTGCATGTTCACTCGCGTATGTGCGCATGCAGGGCAAGGAGTTTGAGAACACGGAAGGACTGCTGGGCGGCACGATGAAGCGCCTCGGCGCGATGATGGAGCAGGGCGGGAGCAAGCACATGCTCTACCTCATCGGCTTTGTCGTCTTTGTGTTCGTGCTGCTCTACTTTGCGATCCGGTCGCATTAGACGCTGCGAGTCGCGAGCAGGCGCGCAGCAGGCACGCTGTCGATGGTGCAAGGACATCGAGGCACCAAGATGAGGACAGCTTTCTCTATATTAGCGATTTGGACACGTGGCAAACGAAATATACATGCGGTGGACAGGTCGACATGGCTCGACGGTTTGGTAGCGATTTCAAGCCGAGTGCGACGCTCGTGTCGAACCCTCTTTGTCTTGCGATACCCTTGATTCGCAGGATGATGAGAGATGCAGAGGGTTCGGAACCTTCGCGGAACAGCTGAACCCAACTCACCAACCGTCACTCTCTGCGCGGAAACAAGACACGGTGTTTCACTATCACTTTCCTCGCCACACAGACACGAGGATATTCGAATGTGCGCTTGATTCACAGTCGCGACTGTCGAACACTGCCGCCGCACTCCCCACACTTCTGCTGTTCTTCGGCTCGCTCGCCCTCAATGGGCGGTAGTCACACGACAAATCAGTCTCTCGGCCGCACCAGCAGCAGCACTGTCACCACCAGCGCCGCGCTCCGCCCACGCTCCACTCGCACCAACTCCAGCAGCAGCTCTCGCAGTAGGAACACCACTACTACGACTACAGGCAGCAGCTCTCGTCGACGCAAGTTCCAAAAGCGCCTCCCCCTCGACCCGCTCCCTCACCCGCTGCAGCTCCACCTCGCACTCAGCAGCACCATCATGGGGAACTTCCTCACGTCGCCAATAACCACGAAAGAGACCGAAACCGGTGCTCTCCCAGACGGCCGCCTCGCATTCGGCGTCTCGTCCATGCAGGGTTGGCGCACGAACATGGAGGACACGCACATCACGCAGCTCACGCCCGACCGCTTCCCGCCCAACACGTCGCTCTTTGCGGTCTTTGACGGCCACGGCGGCCGCCTCGCTTCCGTCATCTCGTCCGAGCTCCTCGCTGAGGTCATCATCGACACGTTCAAGACCCACGGGTACTACAACACGCACACGCCGACGCCGGAGGAGATTGGCAAGGTGCTCTCGGAGTCGTTCTTGATCCTCGACGACGAGATCCGGTCGTACCCGGAGGTTCAGAACGGCTCGGACCAGAGCGGCTGCACTGCGCTCGCTGCGTTCATGACCCCAGAGTTCATCATTGTTGCAAATGCGGGTACGTCTGTCACTGTGCATGCAATCTTTCTACCGGCGCGACGACTCGCGTGTCGAGCTCGCGCGCGTGGTTGGACAATGAACGGGCACTTGTGTGTGTGACTGACAGCAACGGCGACTGCTTGGCATTTGCTCATGCGCAGGTGACTCGCGCAGTGTGCTCGCAAAGGCCGCGACGACGGTGCCAATGTCGTTCGACCACAAGCCCATGAACGTACGGAGCTGCTCTTACAGTGTGTGCAATGGCACTCTCTGCGCTCTTCGGGCGTGGTCATTGGCACTGACAATACGCACGTCGGTGTGACTGTGTGCGATGCAGGAGAAGGAGCGTCAGCGCATTGAGAAAGCTGGCGGCATGGTGCGCGGGAACCGTGTGAACGGCGACTTGGCGGTACGTTGCTCAGCGTCGTGTCTGCGAGCGCTAGTCACGACGGCCACTAAGTGCAGCGCGACATTGTGAATGGATGGATGCACAGGTGTCGCGCGCAATAGGCGACTTCACATACAAGAACCGTCCGGACTTGCCAGCGCCGGAGCAGCAGGTCTCGGCCGAGCCAGAGATCACGATCCACAAGCTCGATGGCACGGAGGAGTTCCTCATACTCGCGTGCGACGGTATCTGGGACGTGATGTCGAACGACGGCATCTGCGAGTACGTGCGGAAGCTCATGCTCGATGGCGAGACGAGCCTCGGGCTCATTGCGGAAGAGATCTTGGACCACTGTCTGCATGAGGGAAGGTATGTGCGCACGCTAGAGCCTCTGATGCGACGCCCCTCTCTCGCTCTCGCTTGCTCGCGTGTGTGGGATCGATCGAATCGAGACTGATGTGGGTGTCGTGTGCATGGCGCAGTCGCGACAACATGAGCGCGATCGTTGTCAAGTTCCCTGGCGCGAAGTTTGGCTCGGGCGAGGGCGTTGAAGCCATTCGCCGCGTGCGCCGAGCTCGAGAGGAAGAGGCAGTGGCGCGAGGAGAGAACATTGAGGACCAATACGGCGGCGGCATGTAAGCGCATCGCTGCGCAGCAGCAGCAGCGATGTGCTTGCGCGCATGGCCAGCCCAGCGCAGAGCAACCACGCCGCAGAATAGCAACAGCGTAGCAGCAGTAGCCTTCGCGTCGCAGCGAGCCAGGAGCACTGCGTGTGCGTCCACGACGGGGATGATGCGCTCGCAGCTGCCTCGCTGCTTCGCGCTCTCTCTTCATCTGCGTTCCGTCGCGCAGTAATCGTCATACACTGATGTGCTCCAGTTCCGTGCTGCTGTCGTGCTGCTGCTGTGCTGCGCTGGTGAGACGTGAGACCCTGGTGTTGTCGTGGTGACGAGATACGATGGGAACAGTGGACGTGCAGGTGATGCATGTAGGAGTGCTCAAGCCTAGGAGCAACGCGCACTAGTGGCTCGTCGTCGTCGTCGCAGCTGCTGTGGTCTGGTTCACAAAGTCGCTACTGCGGTGCGCTGTGTGGTTCGTCGGGTGCTTGTACTTGGAGAGGTCGAGTGCGCGAAAGTACGCGATCGTCCGCGTGAGGCCATCTTCAATGCCCACGTGCGGCGTCCAGTCCAAGTGCGTTCTACATACGCCAGTACGACGCGTTAGACTATGATCGCAGCCAGTCAGAGCAATCGTCATCGTCTCAAAGCATCACGTACTTGGCAAGTGCGATGTCAGGCTGGCGCAGCTTCGGGTCGTTGTTTGGGAGGTTGTGGAACACGAGCCGGCTCTTCGAGCCTGTGAGCCGAATGACCATGTGCGCGAGCTCCAAGATCGTCATCTCATGCGGATTCCCGAGGTTGAGCGGCCCGACAGTTGATGGGCAGTCCATGAACAGCACGATGGCATCGATGAGGTCGTCGACAAAGCAGAACGACCGCGTCTGCGAGCCTGCGCCGTAGATCGTAATGTCTTCGTCTGCGAGCGCCTGCATGATAAAGTTGCTCACGACGCGGCCGTCGTACGGGTGCATGCCCGGGCCGTACGTGTTGAAGATGCGCGCGACGCGAATGTCGACGCCGTGCATGCGGTGGTACTCAAAGAAGAGCGTCTCGGCCACGCGCTTGCCTTCGTCGTAGCACGCGCGCACGCCGGTGCAGCTCACATGTCCGAGGTAGTCTTCGCTCTGCGGCGACACTTCGGGGTCGCCATACACTTCGCTCGTCGACGCTTGGAAGATGCGCGCTTTCACGCGCTTGGCGAGCCCAAGGAGGTTGAGGGAGCCCAAGAACGAGACCTTTGTCGTCTTGATTGCGTTGTACTGGTAGTGCACCGGCGACGCAGGGCAGGCGAGGTTGTAGATCTCGTCGACTTCGCAGTAGTACGGCTGCGTCACGTCGTGGCGCACGAACTCAAAGTTGTCGTACTTGCGCTCGAGCGCCAAGACGCTCACTCTCTGGCTCGTGAAGAGGTTGTCGAGACAGAGCACTTCGTGCCCTTGCTCGAGCAGCCGCGTGCACAGATGGATGCCAATGAAGCCGGCGCCGCCTGCAACGAGGATGCGCTTCATTGCACATGGCGTCGGTGATGCAGACGGAAGCGCTGCTGGGATCGCGACTGAGACAGACGCGTGCGCACTGGTGCCATTGGCAAGAGCTGCAGCAGTGTCGTGGTCGTGGTGGGTCTTTGGCTGCAGTGCATTTGAGCATGCGGACGAGGCAGTGGTGGTAGCTGCTGGTGGAGCTTCGTGCGCGCGCGCCATGTCGAAAGCTACAGAAGGATCGGAAGTGGCAGTGTCCATCGAGCAGAGCGCAGCAGCGGCGGTGCGCGGAATGAGAGCTGTGACGAGCGGCGAGTGCGATCGATCAAGCGACCAGCATTTTGCTCGAGGGCGGTGCAACGACAAGCGAACGCAGCGAGCGATCGGTTTCTGCGGGGGCGCAAATAGAGCGCTCTAGATAATAGTGCCGCATGAGACATTATTTTGGCAGGGACAGTGCGAGAGCTCTTGATTTGACTCGTTTGCAGTATGCTCGATGTTGTACCGCGTGGATTCTGGCAGTGCGCTTGAGTTCCCACTTTCGATAGCGCGGAAATCCAGGGCAGCAAGCGCACCGCTGAATCTCTTGGCCAAAAAAAGACGATGGCATACTGAAATCCAGTGAGGCAAAAGCAGGGGCCACTACTGAGCGCGTAAACTGGCGCTCACGACCGCCCGCCTCGCCTCGCATTCGCGCTGCTTCAGACAGCGACGTCGAGGAGCTCGTGGGTAACACGCTCCACCACGCGCGCACACGCGTTGTCTCTTGTGCCGACACATCCTTCGCTCGCGTCGTGTGTCTGCGCGCGCGAATCTCTCTCTCTCTCGTGCTCCTTCCTGAACTGGCAGGCATGCTCGTGAGCGACGCGACACAGACCGTTCAGACCTTGCTCGCGAGCTCGGGGCTCTTTGGCAAACTCCTTCGACGCGGCGGATCGTCCTCCTCGTCGAGCTCCACGGCGTCGATCTACGCGCCACCGTACAAGATGACCATGCATCTCGAGAAGCGTGCCTCCAGCGCGCTCGATGCGGCCGACAGCTACTACCCACGCAAGGGCCACGAGCACCAGAAGACCCGCATGAGCAAGTCCATGCTGGTACGTCTCGAGCGCTGCTACGCGCTCTTCATGCGATCGTGCATTGCGCTATGGAGCTCGAGTGACGAGCACTGACTGACGAAGCTGAGCACGCTCTACGCACAGACTGCGATCCACCTCGTGACGTGGTACTGCTTCTCGGCGTCTTCGACGTTCACGAACAAAGTGCTGATCAAGCAGCACCACGTCTCGGCCGAGATGCTCACGCTCTCGCACCTCTTCGTCAGCGTCATCTGCGACTGTACGTACACCTTCATGTGCGTGCTCTACTCTGCGGCTACAGCTGCCTGGCACTGACGCAATGGATCGCGCGACGTGGGTGTGGCTCGCGCCTGCAGTCATCGTGCTGACGTTCCCAACGTCGAGAGGCAGCGCGAACGCGTGGCGCATGCAGAGCATTTCGTTCAAGAGGTGCGTCTCTTGCGTTTGATCCACCGCTCGCTTGCGTCTGCGCGTGTGAGCTCACGCGTCTGTTCTGCGACGTCTGTGCACCTAGTCTCGTGTGGATCATGCCGCTGAGTCTGTGCTCCGTGCTTGCGAAAGTGCTCACGTACTGGAGCTACGACGCTGTGCCCGTTGCGATCGCCCACACGTGCAAGGTGCGCCAACAGCGCCGGCGCCTGTCCAGCTGGTGCTGGGTGGGACTCGTGTGCTCACTCGCGTGCACTCTGATGGACTCGTGCGTCATCTGTCACCAGGCGTCGCAGCCGTTCTTCAACGTCATCCTCGCGTACTTGATCTACCGCTCCAAGTTCTCGTGCGCGACCTACCTCTCGCTCGTGCCGATCGTACTTGGCGTTGTGCTCGCGTCGGTGTCTGAGATGGGCATGAACGTACGTCCGGTCGCACGCTGCGGATCGACGCGCAGTTGTAGCAGCAGTAGACTAACCTCGTGGTCTCTCTCTCTCTCTACCGACTGCTTGCAATGGACCTGCAGGACCTGGCGTTTGGCGGCGCGATCTTTGCAGTGACGTCTGCGCTCATTGGCGTCATGCAAAGCATGTACGCCAAGTTCCTCCTCCGCAACGGCATTGTGATCGACAGCATCAACGTACGTCTTGGCGTCGAGCTGCTGCTGCTGGTGTTGTGACTGACACCGGCCAATTGCCCCTCGACTGGACAGTGGATGGAGTTGGGATGTACGCATGCTAACTCGCTCGCTCTCTTCTCCAACCTGCCGTGTGCACACGAGTAGCTCCACTTCTACAGCGCATTCCTGTCGTTTGCGATCAACGCGCCGCTCGTCATGTTCAACGCGTCGTCGAGTGTCGACAAGCTCCCTCCGAGGTACGCTGCACGGCCGACGGACGCGTTCACTGAGAGACTACCGCGGCTGCTACCGAGTGCTAACATGGTGTGCCTGCAACAGTGACACGGCTGCTGCGTACAGCTTTCCTTACGTGACAGTGCTGCTCTGCAGCTTGATGCACTTTGTCGGGAGCTTCTGCGCGTCGCTCGTGCTTGGCGAAGTCTCGGAGCTCACGTTCTCGATCATGAGTACGATGAAGCGCGTCGTGATCATCCTCAGCGCAGTCTTCTACTTTGGTAACGCCGTGACGGTCCAGTCAGTCGCTGGCATGGCTCTTGCGGTGCGTCCACGCGACGTTGAGACGGCGCTGGTGCTGTCGCCACAGCAGACCGTACACTCGCGCGCTCTTGCTCACCCGTGTGGATGTGGTGGATGCAGGTCGGCGGCGTCGGCAGCTACCAGATCATCAAGCTCCAGGACAAGAAGAAAGTCGCTGAGCTCCTCCCTCGGTAGAGTCGCCGTGCTCGCGTGGCTGAGCACTCGCATCGACGTGATGCTCAGCTGACAAGGGCTACCAGTGAGAGCAAGCGAGAGATGAACGCACGCGCCGACTCGGCCGCGCGCTTGGTACAATATTAAGCTTTAGAAGGACGAGGAAGCGTCCTAGTTGACGACGTCGCTCTGCCGATCCGAGACCCCAGCTCCAGTGCTGCACTGGCATCTGCTGCGACCTACCTCCTCCACCTCCTCCTCGATCTCACTCTCTCTCACACACAAACGCCAGGCACACGCCACTTAGACGTCCACACTGCGCTGGCTGATGCTGAGCTGGTCTGACGCGCCGCTCGCGTTCGCATTGCCGCCACTGCTCGCATCGCCGCTCCCAGGAGCGCTCCCGGGCACAGCGAGCCCAGCGAGTCCGCTCTGCTGCATCGCTTGCATGCGCTGCTGGTACTGCTGCATCATCTGCTGCTGGAGCTGCGGGTTCGGCCACTGCACGCCAGCGGCATTACCAGTCTGCACTTGCTGCTGCATGAGCTGCTGGAGCATCGCTGCTTGCTGCTGCTGGAGCTGCTGCTGGTACACGATCTGCGGGTCCACTGGTCCTTTCTTCGCAGGCTTCACGTCGTCGCGCGGGACGATGTCAATGAGGAAGTCAAACACGTCGGTCTTTGTGATCGCCATCGCAATGTCGTTGCGCTGGAGCGTGCGGCGCTTGTTCTCCTCGGTGTGGATCCACGCGCGGAGACTCAGCTCGAGGATGAACATCTCGCACGCCTTGGCGAACAGCACAGGCGCTTCCGCGCTGATCATCTGGCAGTACGTACGAAAGGAGCGTACGCGATCGAGGCATGAGAGACTCCAAGACGCAGGACGCCAGTAAGCGAGAGAGAGAGAGGGGATGCCACTGTAGGACGTACCCGCACGTCTTCGTCGGTCTTCATGATCTTCTTGATGCGCGCGAGCGGGAGCTGGTGCGTCTTAAAGTCGAACGCGTTCGGGTCGATCTGTGCGATCTCCTGGATCTGGCTCTGCCAGAACGAGTGGAGCTGGAGCTGCTGCTGCTGCATCTGCGCGCGCTGGGTCTGCAGCTGCATCTGCATGTGCAGGCTGTTTTGGTTCTCTTCGCTCGACATGCTGGTTCGTTCTTCTTTCGTGCTGGACTGGCCTCACACACACACGGTCGAGTCAGTCAGTCAGTCAGTGCAGGTGCGCGCGCCAAGTGCATGCCGCCACATCTAGCGACCGAGCAGCAGCTTGGAGCTGCTGCTCGCATGTCGTGCGCAGTCGTCGGCAAGCGGCTCGAGTGCCCAATCACATGCGCGCGCGACGCCCGCGCGAGATTGGTAGAAACCGCGGCGAGGCTGCATTTTCATTGGACGCACTCTTTCTCGGCGAACGCGGTTTGCGACTTTGCACTCGCTCGCTTTCGGGGAGCGGTTCGCCATCGCACTGGAGTTCAGTAGGAAGGCCGGTTGCATAGTAAACCCAAGTACTTGCTGGACGACAGCAACGCATACTCACATCAAGACAACGGTTTCGTACATTTCGATCAATTGTAAATATCTAACAATATATTTGACACACGACATTTTCAAGACATGGCTACACTCCATCCAGCTCAGCCAGCTCAGCCAGCTCGGCGAGCTCAGTGAGCGTGCAACGCCTGCGCACGCAGACCGAGCGCATCAACGCACGCGCGCGAGAACTCGCGTGTGGCACGTCACCTCGACTATACTCGCTGAGCGAGCGTCGAATGAAGCATGGGCCGCAGCGCAGTCGTGACGACACAGCGGGCACCGTGGCACTGGCAGGACAAGTTTGACGTGCGCGACCCCGTGGACGCACAGCGCCAGCAGCTACTCAAGGTAGACTCGCTGCACATTTCCTCATTCACTTTGCGTGTGCGACGTGCGGTCTCCTCTCACACAGCTCGTCGTCCGTATTGCGCCAGATCGAGAAGCAGATCTCGTTCGCGAGGTGGCTCCGACAGAAGCGCATGGAAGAGCGACAGCGCAACGACGCCATTGCAGCCGTGCTAGCTGCCAAGCGCGACGAAGCACAACAAGAGCGCGACGCGAAAGAGAAGGAGCGCAAAGAGCACAAGCGGCGAGCGCGAGTGGAAGCACAGCAGCGACGTGAATCGCGAGCAGAGCGCGAGCAAGCTGATGCGCGTCAGCGAGAGGCTGCGAAAGCAAAGAGCAAACGAATGCGCGCGCAGCACGACACCGTCAAACGCACATACACAGACACCATGCGCTGTGCGCCATCAGCATCAAAGGTAGCGCTTTGACTTGGTTGGAAGCCGAGCGCCATGGCCGTGATGCTGGGCATTCATGTCGGTGTGTTTGTACGTGTGTGTGTCTGCGCTCGTAGGCAGAACCTACGCCAGCTAGACCGACGTTCAAGCAGTGGGTGGCGAAGAAGAAGCGCGAGGGCGTCAAGTCTGCTGGTGCCGCCACATCGAGTGCGCCACTGCGTCCACAATCACAGCGTGGGAAGGTCCGTCCTTGCTTCTCCGTGCTTCGGCATGCCGGTTGATCTCGCACTCACTGCACTCATGCGGTGATCGTGCTCTGCTGGCCCATCGCTTGCAGGCGACGCAAGCAGCATACGAAGAGTGGCTCGCGCGCAAGCAGCTCGAAGACCGCGTGAAGCACAAGACGACAGCAGAAGCGAAAGCCCAGCGCGCACTCGATGCCAAGCGCGCGCATGAGCGCACGTGGCAAAAGAAAGCTGTTGTGTGCGCATACTCGCAGAACCAGAGCGACAAAGAGCCTGCGTGGCGCACTGTCGCGCTCTCGTAGACGCTGAGCAAACATGCATCGATTGTTGTACGTCGATTGCCAACACTGTCGAGTTGCTGAGCGCGTAGTGCTCAGTAGTCTGGCTGTCTCCTAGATGTCAGTGTCGACGTGGACTTTGTTCGACGACGACGGAGACGGAGCTGTGGCGTCGGGCGACGCTGGTGCAGACGCTGCGCCAACACGGATCACCTTGTGCGTCGACGCTGATCCGCCCATGATACTGCACAGCTCGGCGCTCATGAACTCGCTCGCAGTCTCGCCGTTCATCGCAGTGTCTTCGCAGAAGCAGAGCAAGATCGTGTCGATCGCAGCGTCGTAGACGTTTGCAAACGCTGACGCTACGAGCCATGCGAGGACGCAGGACGCAAGCACTGGCGCCATGGGCGACGTCACGGGTCCACTCAAGATCGCAAGCGGTGCTGCGACAGCGCTCGCCGAGGCATTTGCCGACAGCGCAGCGAATACGATCGCACCGACTGTGAGCGTGATCGTGGTCTTGACGAGGAAGAGCAGGAAGAAGCTGATCGAGTTGACGACTGCGACGCGCGCGACGTTTGCGAGCAGGATCTTGAACGCTTCGATAGACGCAGCGCAGAACGACGAGCCGCGCATGGCGATCACAACGTACGCGTTCTTGGAGAGGAACTTGAGGCACTTCTCAAAGCACCAGAGACAGCACCGAACCGCGAGGAACGCGACTTTGACGACGCCGTTGCTCTGCTGCAACTGCTTCGTGCTGCTCGCACACGCATAGAGCGAGACGCCATTCCGTAGATGGCGTCGCCGTGAGTCGCAAGAGACGCTCAAGGCACCAACGTTTGCAGGAGCACTCGGAACGCGCTGGACGTACTTGTGGTCGAGGTACTCGAGCACGAGTCGCACGAACTGCACAAACGCAATCACAAACGAGCCAAAGCAGAGCGAGCCGAGCGAGTACCGCAGCGTGTTGCGCACAGCGCGCGCGATTGGGAACCGTGCGTCGAGCGTCCGACCGCCGCGTGCGTCTGGCGCAGTCCAGTAGAACTGTGCAACCGAGCCTGCGATCGCGCAGATCGAGATCGCTTGGAGCAGCTGGTTCGTCCAGAGAAAGCCAAAGACGTGGTACGCGAGCAGCACTTGCTGCGTTGTCTTGGGCGACGCGCTCTGCGCGACGTAGCTGCTGCTCGTCGTGTTTGTGAGCTGCGCGAGACTCGCGGCCGAGTCGTTGACAACAGATGTGAGGTCGTCCGAGCTGAGGAGGCACGCTGCGATCGCGACGCTGTACACCACGAGCGCAACAAAGCCGAGCGTCGGTACGACTGGCCAGAGCAAGAGCAGCGGCAGTGCTTTGATCGCCTTGGAGCTCTCATGGATGATCGCAATCGCAATGTGAATGCGCTTGCGCAGCGCTACGAGCAGCACGAAGACGACTCCCGAGAGCGTCCACAGGACGTACGCAGCGACTTTGAACTGCAGTTGCGTCGACGAGTCGGTCGTCACGGCTGTCAGCGCAGACGTGTCAAAGGAGCTGCTGCTGTCTGTGCTATTGCTTGCATCGTCGCTCGCGAGAAACGAGAGGCCGCTGAGGTCGTCGGTGCTGATGACTCCCGACCGGAACGAACAAAAGAGACTCATGAGCACGAGTACGAGCAGCACGAGCACGCACGTGAGCCAGACCATGCAGCCTGCAAAGAACTGGAGCACGAGGAGCCAGAGCACACCCAGGAGCATGGCGCCGCCGCCACCGACAAGCAGCACGAGCCACTTGGCAGCGTTCATGTCGTTGAGGAATCGCCCAAGGACTTGGAGCGTGCCCTGGAGCTGCTCGACGAGCGGACTCGGCGTCGTGGCTTCGACTTCCCACACAGTCTTTTGCACGCGCTTGGTGTGGCACACTGCTGAGCACTCGTGCCGGAGGTGCCGCGCGTTCGTGCATGTCGGGTCCGCGCCGTCAGGGTCAACGCAGACCTCTGCGACGATCGTCTCGTTCTGCGATGCGACTGGGATGCACCGATAGAGCATCGCTGTTGTGTCTTGCGCCATCACCCAGCAGCTCGCGTTGTCGTAGGTGCAGACGCGTGCACCAGCGCGCGGACACACTGTGACGCACACGCCAAAGAACTGCATGTTTGCCACGTCGACTCCAGCAGCGGTGGCTGCGAGGAGGTCTTCGTCCAACCGAGGGTACGCTGTGAGCTTGCGGTCCGTGAGGTTCCCACTGTCGCCACAGACATTGCCGTTGTAGTCTTTGCCGTAGACGAGGCTCAGTGGCTTGCCAGTCTTCACTGCGAGGATCGCAACGATGGCCTGCGCGCCAACGAGTTTGAGTAAGCGAACGAGATGGATATGAAGAGCGCTTGCCGAGACAGCTCGCTATCGCGGTGCCTGCTTCGTGGACGAGAGCGAGACTCACCATGCCGACCCAGTAGACTGTGAAGAGCAGGCAGCACAGCACATCGCGGCACCTAGCGCGCAACAGGCACACAAAGACTAGTTGGCAAGTTGGAGAGTAACAGGACAGCTAGAGTGCCTCGTGTCTAGACACGATCGTCCAGCACGCTCTCTCGTACTTGCGCTGGCTTCGAGGCACGAGCCCGTTCTTGGCACCTTCAGGTGTGCCACTGTCCTTCTCGTCGCCGTGCGCAGGTCGAGCCCCGCGGCAGCAGCCCATACTTGCGTCGTGAGAGTGTGTCTACTCACACGCCACTTGGTCGCTTTCGTTTCGCGTTTCAAGCCTCGAAACGAGCGTCGCGATCGAGCACAGACCTGGTGCAGATCCTCGGGCGCCTGGCGATGACATCGCCACCTCCGATTGCGAACGACCACGTGCCACTCGCGTTCTTGCTCGGCTCGCGCGCGAAGCACTATGCGCCAAAGGCAGGTGCTCGACGCGACGCTGCGTCAGAGTCGGCAACGTCAGTGTCGCTGTCAGCTGTGACGCCTCGCTCCATGCACAGAGCGCTTGCTGCAGTGCAGAGTAGTGCTGGTGCAGCACGAGCAGTCGAGCTGTTCATGCCAGAGACGCATCCGCGAGCGCGAGAGGAGGAAGCGCGGCGAGTGCTGCGTCAAGCGCTTGTGGCTCGAACCGAGTCCAGTGGCGGCAGCGGTCCCGCAAGGGCCACGACGATCAGCGACTCGCCCATGGAGCTACTACGGCACAGCAAGGAGCAGGTGCTACATCACATACTCGAGATGCAAAGCCTCGAGATGCGCGCGGCAGGTGATGCGACGAGCGAAGACGCAAGCGAACCACGCCCTCGGTGTCTCTACTCTGAGATGAGTCACGCGTGCGATCAAGACGAGAACGCTCGAGTAGCGAGCGTTCATGGCTACGCGCGCACAGACAACGTCTCAGCGTTCTTAGACATCTCTGGACACGCGACGCGCATCCCAGTACTCTCGGCACTCGAGGCGAAGCAGCGCCATCGTCGTGCAATGAAGCAGCGGAGCGATGTCCGAGCAAGCCGCGCTCACAACATGCACGCGCTCTTGCAGGAGCAGCAGCAACAGACCAAGCGCATGCTTCAGACAGCGACAGCAGCAGTAGTTGTGTCTGCTACTGGACTCAAGTCCATTGCGCAAGTGGATCTCGGCAAGACTCCTGACCTGCTGCTCTCAGTGTCGAGTCCAGAGACGCCATTCGCAGAGCCGAGTGAGCTCCTGCACCGTCCATCGCTTGACACAGTGCGAGCACAGCTCCAGCTAGAGCAGCACTCGCTCCACGAACGCGTGCAAGCCAAGCGACAGCTCGAACTGCTTACGCGACAGCAGTCGCTTGCGTTCCACCAGGAGCAAAAGCGCTCGCTGGGGCGCGTCAAGAACGTCAAGCGACCGAGCTTCCTCGCAACGTTGCAGCTTGATCGCACAGCCACTGCGTCGGTCGACAGCAGCACTGTCGACTCGACAGCTCCAGCAGGTGATGCACTTGTGCTGGACGCGAGCAGTGCAGCAACGCCAGCGCTGCTGCAGACCGAGAAGCGCGACGGTAGCAGGACGCACTATCCGAAGAACCAGGACGACGAAGGCGCCACCGCCTCGTCAGGTGAGCTCGACGAGCGGCTGCGGCGTCAGCAGCGCAGTGTGTTCCTCCAGAGCCACGACAACAGCAGGCTCCACTTTGGCGGCGGCTTCCAGTCCGCAAAGGCAACGGACAAGGCGACGAGCAAGCGCAACGACAGAGTCCCAAACGTCGACCGATCAGCCACCGTGTCGAAGATGAAGTCCGAGGATGACAGCTCAGAGCGCCAAGTGCACGAGCAGCTCAGTGGCGTCACAGCTCATGCAGTCGCGATCGCGTCAACGAAGAAGCAGGACTTTGAGCACACAAGGCAGCGCAGAGACACGAGTGCAGCGAGTCGCAGGCGAGCGCTGTGATCAGCAGGCGATCTGTGGAACGCTCTACGTCGAGAGTGGCTCGATTGATTCAACATCCCCGCGCGCGCGTGCGCCAAGTCTAGTGCGACGGTGACGCGAGCTTAGCGGCAGCAGCTGACGCAGCGCTGATCGTGCTGTTGGTCGCACCGGGGAGTGGACGGCAGACCACTGCTGTGCCGTAGCAGATGACGGAGCAGTGGAGCCCGAAGACGAGGCGGTTCATCGTCGTGTTCGAGTCGAAGCGGACGTTGACGACCGCTGTGGCGCCTTGCGACTGCGCGGCAAACTGCATGCGGTGCGCCGCCTCCTCCATTGTCTCGTTCATGAGCGACGTGTACGAGACCGCCTCGCCTATCGCACGAGCACAGACGCACGCGATAGTGTGAGTGCGCCAGTCATTCATGGCAGGCGACGTAGCGATGACCACGAGAGCAGAAGCAGCAGCGTCCAGCAGCACGCTTGCGTGGATGCGAGCGAGCGAGCGACGTACCGCCAAAGAGCCCAGCGAGCGCGACGTACATGTCGCTGAGCACAGACTTGGAGCGCACAGCGGCTGCGGACACCATGCCGATCTCCTCGACCACTTCTCGCCCTGCGATTTGGTCGCCTGTGCATCCGCGAGCATCGCTTCGTTGTCAGTCTTCGAGTCGCAGCAAGCGAGAGAGCGAGCGAGAATGAGAGACTGAGAGACGGAGATCAAACGCAAACACAGCACGCACGCGTGGTGAAAAAGAGGTGGCTTGACGAGGCGGCGCTCGTAGACAGCAGGCGGCGGCGCGCGTCCTGCGAAGGAGCAGTGCGCATGCACACGCGGCGCGCCTCGAGCGCCGGCTGACGCACGATCCGCAGCATCTTGTTGCTCGCTTGTTAGTGATTCGGAGTGAGGAATTTGCTGACAAAGCGCAATGCAACGAAGCTGGAGTGATGGTAGGTGTACCCAATGAGGCTCGTTCGAGGTCCTCTCGCCTAGATTCTATTCTACAACAAAGATGTTCTATGCGATTTGACTCGTGACCTGCGTCAGCCATCCCAATCAACGCCACCACCTCGATTGCTGCTCCTGCGTGTCCTAGCGCCGCTGCTGCTGCGCTCGCCTCTCCAAGCGAGGACTGCGCCGTCGCGAAGGCGACTCCTCTATGAACGAGTACCGCTGGCGATGGCACAACGCAAGCACGCACACACGCGCGCATTAGCACTCAATGAGTCGACAGCAATCGCGTCAAGATCCCCACGACGCAAGCAAAGACGCACCACTGCTTTCTTCGCCAGCGTTGCTCCCTCCTCACGATGTTGCTTCTCGCCGCGCGCGCTCGTGTTGTTCTCATGCTTGCCGTCGTCGCTCTCGCCATCAGCACCTTCTTCGGCGTCAGTGCTCACTGCACGCAGCCGCACGCGTCGTGACGTCTCACCTGAAGCGCTCCGCATGAGCGACACGGTCTCAACGCCACTGCTCTCCGTTGCTGTGTCGTCCCACTCGCTTTCGCTGTTCGTGTCGCCAACAGCGCTGCCGCCGTCGCTCTCGTCACCGCGTGTCGAGCTGCGATCGTCGCCCGATTCAGTCGCGTCGCTGCCTTCAGTGCTCTGGTTTTCGTCGTCGTCCTCGCCATCTTCCGAGTCTTCTTCTAACCGCATCGCGCGCTCGCGCTCGAACTGTGCGTGGAGCTGCCGCCGCGCTTGGCGCTGCTCGAACCATCGCTTCCGGCGGTTGATGTTGCGCACGCGGATGCCAACGAGACCACCGAGGATGCTCATCGCTGTCAGCATCAGCAGGAGCTCCCACGACAGGAGCATCACGCTCTCGCCTCGGCTCACTGGCACAACAGCAGCTGGAGGATGGGCTAGAGATGCCGGCACAGGCACAGCAGCAGATCTGGTCGTAGCTGGTGGGATCGCAACACTAGTCGGTCCATGTGACTGGATGTCCTGAACACTCTGCTCCATCGACTGTCGCTCGGCTGTGACTGTGTCAGTGGCACGCTCACTGCTGCCACTGGTGGTCGGACGCTCTGGCTCGGCCACGCTCGGTTCGCTCGCGTCAACTGCAGCAGTGTGCTTCAAACGCGAGTGAATGAGCGCGCGCTCGTGCTCGACCACGTCCTGCATCATGAGGAGCATCGACGCTCGCAAGTCGTGCATCTCGGTCGCAATCACCGCCTGGTGCTTCTCGCGCTCGCGCTTCATGCGGCTCAAGTGCGTCTGCACTTCCTCAAACACGCGCTGCGAGTGCGCTTCGATCTCGGACGCAGTCGATCGGAAGCCGTGGAGCTCGCTCTGGAGCTGCTCCAGACGCGCGTGCATCGCTGCTTGCTCGTGCTTTGCGAGCGTGAGCGCAGACGCGCGCGTCGAGACTTTGCCCAGTGCATCGAGCACGTCGTCCATGAAGAAGCCGCTCGTCCCAACGACTGCGCAGCTCACGAGGAATGCGAGGCTCCAGAACGGAAACACTGCGTGGCTGCTCTCGTCGTGACGCTGCTGTGCCCGGCCGTCAACTCGATCGGGACAGTAGCGATGCGGATCAAACGGGTCGTCGCCATTGCCATTCGTTGGCGCGCTACTGCGATGGTGTGACTGCCCTGTGCTGCTCACACTCCGCTGACGCAACGACGACGCAGACGACGGCGACATTGGCGGCGAGTACGATACGGTTGGGATCGACTCGCTCGAGTAGTTGCGACTCTGCTGCGTCGGCTGGGACTGGCCACCGCCAGCGCCTTGGTGTGAACCAAACGCCTCGGCTGATGCAGACACCGAAGTGCTCGAGCGGTCGTCGGCGAGCGGCGTCGCGAGCGAGATGTCTTCGCGAAAGATGTTGGCTGGTGCCGTCACGTGCTGCTGCTGCTGCTGAGCTGGCACATGTGGGGGTCGTGACGATGGACGGTGATCGTGCGATGATGGGTCGAGACGTGGTGACACCGGTGCGCTGTCGCTGCTCGCGCCAGAGATGAAGTGGTCCCAGACATCATCGACGTCGCTCAGTCGCTTCTGCGCTGGTTGCTGCTCGTGCTCGACTTGATTGCTCCGACTCGGTCTTTCGTCACGCTGCTTGCGACGCGCAGTGTCTACCGTCATATCCGTCGGACGCACTTGGAAGTTGACCAACTTGGTTGCGCGGTCGTGCAGTCGACGCTGCGGCTGCTTGGACGTCGTGCGCGTGGGCGTGACGACACGACCGAGACGGAACGGTGCGTGCTCTGCGTTCACTGCGTGGTCCGAGTCCGCTGGTCGCACTGGCGAGTAAAAGTCGTCGGTGATGTACCGCGTGTCCAGTGTAGGAGACGGCGGAGGAGGAGGCGCGACGTGGAAGCGCGCGTTGCCATTTGGCGCGCGTGCTGCGTTCGCGCCTGGTGCTGCTGCTGCTGCCGCGAGCTCCTCTTGCTGCTCTCGCTCCATGATCATGCGCATCAGCTCGTCTTCGTCTGTGTCGTCGTGGTAGTCTGTCTCGCGCTCGGGCACCGTGTGCTGCGACGACGGACTCGGCTCAGCGTCAGCGAACGCACTGTCGCTGCCGTCAAAGAGCTCGTCTGCGTCAAACGCATGGCTGCGTCTGTCGTTGCCGTGGAAGAACAGTCCTTGGGGATCAAGAGGCTGCGCCTGGCGCGCAGGTGCAGGGCGTGCGGTGCCGCGAGCTGGCGCTGTACGATACTGCGGCTGGTGATGGCGCCGCGACGCGAGCGGCTGCTTGGCGTTGCGACGGAGGTCCATGTGCGATGGCTGGGGCGTCGCTGCTCGAGCCGCTGCTGCTGCTGCTACGACGCGGGCTTCTGCCTGCTGCGCGCGCACGCGGTCTTGTCTCCGCTTCCAGCGCAGAAACTCGAGCTGCTTGTCCGTCGCGCCGCGAGTCGACGCCATCCGTTGCCGTCGACTGCAACGCACGCGTCTCTTCTCGCTCCAGGCGCGCGTGGCGAGCTTGCTTGCTGTGGAACTGTGTGCAATGGCGCCAAAACCTACGTAACCTAGTTGCAACCCTCTTTATAACTGGTTTGAAGAAGTCTACTTGTAGACTTTGAGTTGTATTGACAAATCCACAAATCACACAGTCGCCCAAGCCAACTATGATATGAACCTACAGTGCCAGGCAACGCGACGAGCGCTCCTCGATGGGACTCTCGCGGCCGCAGTACCGCGACCACGAACGACACACGACGCACGACGCACGAAGCGATCGGTGCGAGGCGCGCGACACTCTGACACACAACGACAGCGTTCGTCGGCATCCATGGCGTCGCCAGTAACCTCGCCCGACTCGCTGCTCATCAAGCACAGCGAGCTCGAGCATCACACGCGAGATTCAACATCTGGCACCACTGCCACCACTGGTGCCGTTGGTGCGGGAGAAGAGCGCCATTGCAACAGCCTCAACGACGGCGACGAGGAACCGCCAGGATGCACGAAGGCGCAGCAGGACACCGCCGAGTGTGACACGCAGATCGACTCGAGCAGCAGCAGCGCTGCAACCACTGCGACCTCCTCCTCACGTTCAACGACAACGACGGCATCAACGACAACAAGGAGACACATAACTGGGAACTTGGTGTCCACGCACACGCTCGCCAGCGCAGTTGACACGATGCGCACGGTCGACCAGATCCGACACCGTCTCAAGTGCCCGTCAACGGCCTCGACACTCACGAGCAGCAGTCATAGTAGCAACATGAGCAGCGCGCACGACGTGCGGTCGTCGCCGTCGCCTGTCAGTGGCTTTCTGCGCATGCGGCAGTCGGCGCGCGAGTGGCGCATGAAGACGTGGTACTGCGTGCTCTACAACGCGCACTTGTACTGGTACGCGAGCAAGAAAGACGCGCAAGTCGCCAAGCGCCTGCAGGGCCACGTGCGCGTCGTGAGCGCATGCGCGTCCGCAGGCGCCGGCAAGATCCACACGTACCCGAACGCGTTCGTGTTCACAGCCAAGAGCGGCCACGTGTACTTTTGCTCGGCGCCAACACCTGAAGACCAGCAGCTCTGGATCGCGAGCATGAGTGTCGCCGCCGCCGCAGCAGCAGCCGATCAGCAGCAGCCAGGGACGCTCGAGCCGCGCACGAGTGATGCGAACAGGTCGCTTGGGTCTGCGAGCTCGACGAGCAGCAGCTCGCAGTCGTCGCTCGCTGCGCTCGAGGGCCTCGCAGAAGAGACAGAGACGGACCCGATGCCGCGGACGCACCCAGTCTTGCTCGCCCATAGCGCACCCGAGACGCTCTCGTTCCGCCGCGCGCGAGTCTCGGGACGCTTGGAGCTCGATGCAAAGACCCCGAGCGACCTCGCGTGCTTTGCGTGCGACTTGGAGTTCAGTGCGCTCCGCCGTCGCCGCCACGTCTGCACGAGCTGCGGCTCTGGCTTTTGCCGCTGGCACTGCGCGACGTACGTCCCGCTCGAGCGCAATGGCGCAGTGCACGTCGGTCGCGTGTGCGACGGCTGCGCGCAGCGCCAGCGCTTCGTCACGTTCGCTGTTGCACTCACGTCGAGTATCATCAGCCGCATGGCGGACGCCAGTACCAGCGCCGGAGCGTTCGCGCTCGAGTGCGCGCACGACTGCTTCCGTACCGAGCGCGCGCGCAGTCACAGCAGCAGTGCGAGCGCTAGCCCGACGGATCGGTACGCTGAAGTGCCGCGCTGCCACCGCCGGCAGTGGCGGGAGCTCGAAGTGCTCGTTGCATCGCCGGCGAGCTTCACGCCACTGAACGTCATGTGCTTTCTCAAGAAGTACCAGCGCATGCCGTGGCTCTTTGCGCGCACGCTCTGTCTCTTCATCCCGCTCTTTGAGACCGAGACCGACGCACTCGCTGCGTCCTGGGTCCAGTTTCTCAGCATGTTCGTGCCGCTCATCCAGAGCGTGTACCCAGACCAAGAGTACACGCACGCGACCCTCCCGCCTGCGAGCGCAGCGTCTGGCGCGACCGAGTACGTCCACGTCACGTCCGATGAGCAGCAGTCGTCGCTGCGTCTGTACTTGGACTTGACGCTCGCGATCTGCCGTCGGTCGTCTGCATTTGCGCTCGCGACCGTCTGGGAGTGCCTCGCGCTGTACGAAGACGCGCAGCAGCACGGCCGCGTCGTGTGTGCGAACTACATCGTGCTGCTCATCTACCTCGTGAGTGCGTTCGACGGCGACTCGGAGCTCGTCGCGAACCTCTGGCTTGGCCACGCACCAGACGCACAAGCTGACGCAGTCGTTGCTGCGATGGACGACTACCTCCGCGTCACCAACGAGGTGCACGCGACTGCGCCGCAGACACTCACAGCGCAGTGGATCCACGCGACCGACGCGCACGCAATGGCTCAGTGGACGCAGCGCATTGTGCGCATCATGCAGCCTGCTGGGACGACCGAGACACTGTCGTCACGGCAGCTTCTTCAGCTGTTCTCGCCTGTCGCTGCTGAAGCTGAAGCGCTCTACTCGAGCCTTGTGCTCGACACCGATGTCGACCCAGGCGCAGTGCCCGTCTCCCGTACGACTCGTGACGAGCGGCGCTTCAACGCAGAAGCAAACTTTGTGCACAACTTGACTGCGATCGCTGAGCGCTTGCGGCACGTGACGCCTGTGTCCACGCGCTCGCGTGCGTTGCCAAAGCTCCTGTGTCGGCTGCAAGCGACACTCGGGACGGGAGCAGCGAGTCTGAGTAACCTGCAGTACCTCCCAATCTTTGGAGGCGGCAACAGCGACAGCAGCAGCGCGTCGCACACTCCGACGATCTTGCGCGTCGTGGTCGATGAAGGCAAAGTGTTCTCGACACGATGCCGCGCGCCGACGATGATTGTGTTTGAAGCGCTGCTGCCAGAACCACTCGAGGCAGCAAGTATCAAAGGCAAGGACGGCAGTGACAAAGTAGCACGTCCTGCAGAGCTTGCAGCGCTCGCCCCGAAGCCGCCGAGTCTGCGGAAGCTCGGGCGTCAAGATTCGGAGATGCTTGACCGCTTGCTCTGCAGCTTTGACAAAGACGCGCTCGCGTCACTTCTCCAGGACGACGATGGCAATGGCGACGACGACGATGACGAGTCGCCGCGAGCAGATTCAAGTCGCGGCGCGCTGCTCTCACCGTCGTTGTCCGAGTCGGATGACGAGACACACGACACCGACGATGCCGACGTTGAGAACGAGCCGCCGCCAGAGGACATGGCGAAAGAAGACGCACGACTCGTGTATGAAGAGAGCACGTCTGCGTACATGCAGCGGGAGGAGACAGCGCACGCTCCACTGGCCTCGTCGAGCACAGCATTGGCGCGAAGAAGCGCTGAGACGTGGGCAGAGAAGATCGAGCGCATTCGCGCTACGTCCGAGTTCGGCGACCTCCCTGGTTGGACGCTCGTGAGCATCATCGCCAAGAGCTTTGACGACTTGCGGCAAGAGGTCTTTGCGCTCCAGCTCATGACCGCGCTCCAGGCGATCTTTGAAGGGAACGACCTCGCGCAGCTCTACTTGCGGCCGTACAAGTGCGTTAGCGGTCGTGGAGCAGCGCTGGTAGACTCTCGACTGGGATCTGCATCGCGCCAAGGACTCACGTGGGTGTCTGTGGCTGCCTGTGTGTAGAATCCTGTGCACTGGCGCGAACGCCGGATTGATCGAGACGCTGACGGACGCACTCTCGATCGACGCTGTGAAGAAGCAGCACGGATCGATCTGGCTGTACTTCACGCACCTCTTTGGCGACGAGCGCTCGCAGGCGTTCCAGACAGCGCGTCAGACGTTCGCTGCGAGCATGGCAGCGTCGAGTGTGTTCTCCTACGTCTTCCATGTCAGTACGCTCTTGCGTACGCGGGATGTGGACGGTGATGAACGAGGTTTCCAAAGCGTCCGTGACTGACAACGCCGCTGTGTGTGACGTGGGTGCCGGTGCTTGTTTGTAGATCAAAGACCGCCACAACGGGAACATCATGATCGACCGGAAGGGCCACATCATGCACATTGACTTTGGCTTCATCCTCGGGATCATGCCTGGCGGCGCGTTCAGCCTCGAGAAGGACGGTCCGTTCAAGCTCACGGTCGAAATGGTCGACGTCATGGGCGGCCTCGAGTCCGCGAACTACCAGACGTTTCGCCAGCTCTTTCTCGACGGTATGCTCGCAGTGCGGCGCGAGTACGTCAAGGTACGAGCGACGCGCCGATCCATGGACGCGCTCACGGAGTCTCTGGCCGACTCGCTAACTGCGCGTGTGGTCGCTCTACGCAGCTGCTGTCGCTGCTCCACCTCACAGTCGCGGACTCGCCGTTCCCGTGCTTTCAGTCCCAAGCACCAGGTCTGTTCGCTTGCCCTCCACCTCTCACTCTCTCTCGCTTGCGCATACACTGTCAAGACTGACACCCTCTCGCTCGCTCGCTCGCTGCAGAGTCCATGCTCCATGCCTTTCGACGGCGGCTGTTCCTCGAACATAGCGACGACGTCGCATCGGCGCTCATCTTGCGTCTCGTGGACAAGAGCTACAACAACTGGGGCATGCGGCAGTACGACAAGTTTCAGCGCTCGACGAACGGCATCTTGCCCTAGCGGCTATCAGTGCGAACGAAGTGCCAGTAGCTCTGTCTGTAGCTACTAGCGCTGTAGCCAAGTCCGGCCTTGCACCGGGTGGGCACGTTCCAACGATCTCTTGCCGCGGCCCACGGATTCTTCACGCACATCCCCCCTTCCTCTGTGAAGTCGTCGCGTGAGACGCGCGTACCAAAGGTCCAAGTCCATACTCATATAAAGTCATCACTCGCTCTCGCTGCGCTCTTGTTCGTGCTCAGGGACGTGTGCTCACACACTCCGCAGTAGCTCCACGCTCCTGACGCTGACCCATGCGCGCAGCACTCACTTCTCGCTCTCTCTCTCCCTCTCTCTTGTCATGACAGCGTCGTTGCTTGTCATCGCCGTCGCGCACCATGCGTTGCCGCGCGAGACCCACGTCGTCACACGAGCACGCCAGCGCGACGGCGCACGCGTGTTAATCACATGAACCGGCGCTGTCCGTCGCTCTCTCTCCGGGCGTCGTACAGGTCCGCGTACTCGTCGCGCACCGCAACGGACAGGATCTCGCTCATCTTGCGCTGGAAGCGATCGCAGTACGCAGTGGGCGGGAGCGCAGAGAGACCGTCCGAGTCTTTGCCCAAGAGCTTCGTCTTTGCAAAGCGCTCGAGCTTCTTCTCCATCGTCCACTGCTGGAGAATATCGATCAGTCCAAAGTAGTAGATCGACGGACCTACGACCGTGTTGGCGCGGCGCGTGCCTGTCCCGAGACGCGGCAAGCCGACGCGCGGCTTGTTCGGCGGCGTGTTGCCGTTCGGGTTTGACACGCGACCTTTGCCGCGGTGGATCAAGTCCGTCGTCGTTGGCGCGGACGACCGGATCTTCCCGTGTCCGTCGGTCATTGGGATCGTCGGCTCCATCATCATCATCTCTTCGTCCAGGTCTGGGTTCACCATGTACTCGACGTTGTGGACGCCGAGGAGGAGCGAGTAGTCCATGATCCCGAGGCGCGAGAGGAACTTGGCGTCTTTCACGAGCTGGTCGTACAGCTCTTCGGCGACCTTGGGGTCCAAGCGCACGCGCGCAGTCAAGTCGTTGTCTTTGAGCACGACGTTCGGCTCGTGGCGACCCACTTGCGCTGGACAGTTCTCCGCGTCCGTTGACCCAAAGACGAACTTGGCATTGCAGTGGCGACACGTCACGCGCTTGCCCTTGGACGGGTGCTTCGCGCTGCGGTTGACCCACGACCCCTTGATGTCGTAGCGCCGGTGGATGATCTTGTCCGTGCTGAAGAGGTTCGCCATCACGACAAAGTTGAACGTCTTGCCGTACAGCCGGATCGCGTGGCAGCCGTAGAAGCGCGTGAGCAGACTGTCCGGGTTCGTGAGCAAGAACGACGCGTACTCGGGCGCGATCGAGCGCAGGAACGCCGACTCCTCGTCGCTCATACTCTTCACGATCAGCTGCTGGTCGTGTGAAAAGAACATGAACGCGCCACTCGCGCCTTCGCTCAAGCGTTCCTGATTGGGAGTCGCAGCAACGAGGCGACCACGACGACGCATTAGATACGAGGCATGAGAGACGGACGACCAGCACGACGCTGCGGCAGCAGCACGAGCTCTAGGATCCAAGAGAGCGACGTACCTTCGTCGTACGGCTCAGACTCTCAATGTACTGGTTCGTGTCGACGCCAAAGTGCTCGCGGATCGTCTGGAACGTATGTGGGCAGTAGTCAATGAAGAGCGTGCCTTGGTTCAGCGCCGCTTTTGGACGCGTGCGGATCATGTACTCGTCGACACCGAGCGACGCGCGGTTGTCCTCAGTCCCTTGGGGCTGCAAGTACAGCTCTTGCTGGTTTGCGCCAGGTGGGAGGTGCTGCGTATCGCGCACGGCTTGGATGATCCCAGTCGTCGTGTAGTACAGCACCTCGCAACGCAGCGCGAGGTTCACTTGCGGACTCAGGTCGACGTCCACGTCAATGTCAGCTTTCTTCGAGTTGCCCTTTGCAATGCTGCACCAGCGCCATAGACGAACACGTGTGAGCACGACGCGCTGTGGACGTACGTCGATCCCCAGTTGAGTGCGCACTGACGACTGCCGTACCTGTCGTGGACGTTGTTCATCTGGAACCAAACGACAAAGTCGAAGTAGCCCTTGCACGTGATCATGAAGTTCATCATCTGCGTCACTTGCGCAGTCTTCACGGTCTGGACGAGGTACGGCACGTAGATCGCGAACGTGATGGTCCAGTAGATGATGATCGCAATCACGTAGCTGCTCACCCACCCACACACACACAATACACACGGTCGATAGCCGCAGCAGAGTCAGTCGCTTGGGTCGTTGGAACGAGCGCACAGTACGACGGGTGCTTGGAGCACTAGCGCTGTTCGCACATTGTGACAGAGTGGAGCACGCGCAGACGCATCCGCAGCGTCTCGGACAGACCCGAGTTGAGGCGCTTGTACGCCCAGTAGATGACACTAGAGCGAGCAGACACAGCGTCGGGACAGTTAGCACACAGCGTGTCGTGATCGCATCGCAGGGTCATGGTCAGCAGCAGCAGAGGACGTACACAATCGCGTAGACCCAGTACAGGATGAGCCAGACGTAGAAGAGCAGCCACGACCTGCACACACACGGGGTGTCAGTCCTGTGCGTCAAGCACCAGCAAGCACAGTGCCGACACAAGGCGACAACGCACTGAAAGTTGAGCTTCCAGAGGTAGTTCTTCTGGTTCGAGGCGGCCTCCTCTTCGCGCAGCTTGCTCTTGCTGTCGGTCCAGCAGTAGCCAAACTCGGACTGACCGGCAAAGCCCGGGATCGACACGAGCACGATCGCCGACACGAGTGCTGCGTACACATAGAGGTCTTGTTAGCTACGGCAGGCAGCACGCACAGTCACCCTCGCCCCGCCCACTGCTGGACGCACCAGTGATCCAGACAAACATGTGGTAGCGCCGGACGTTGCGCTTGTAGTCCGTGAACGGACTCTGGAGCGAGAAGAGCATGTCGATCGCCATGACGAAGAACCAGCTCTCGGAGCTCCAGAGGAAGAACTGCGTGAACGCCGCGGTCGTCGAGCACGACGTTGCCCCGAGCTTCATGCCGCAGTCGCCCGTGCCACACTTGTACAGCTCCGTGATCAAGAGCACAGACACGAGGCCAATGTCGCAGAGACTCCGGAAGAAGATGATCGGGTTCGGGTGCTTGCGCCACGTCGGTCGCGTGAGGAACGTGTACGCGACAGACGAGCACGAGATCATCGTGATGATGCTGCCGCAGATCAAACCGACCGACGTCTCCGCGGCGTTGTTTGCGTACACGATCGTGACGGCGACGCCCGCGACGAGCATGAGGAACATTGTGAGCTGGATCTTGTAGTTGTAGTTGTTCGCGAACTGGAGCGAGCTGTCGACCTTGATCTTCGCGTGGAACCAGCCGTCGCCGTTCAGACCGGTCGGCTTGTCGGACAAGTAGCTCCCATTGTCGTAGCTGTCCTCGGAGCTCTCGGCCACGCGCTGGGACGGAGCGTCAGACGACGGCGCGCTCGGGACTTTCTTCTTTGACTCGATCGGCGTGTGCATCGACTGGTAGTTCCCACCGCTCGGTCCGCCCGAGGCGGCGCTGCTTGGGCCACTCGACGACGACGGCGGGACGTGCGCACCTGTGGGCTTTGTCGAGTGGTGACGACTGCTGCTGCTGCTGCTCTTGCCGTTCACATTGAGCGCATCCGACATGGGGAAGTGCAGCGCGCTGTGGCTGCTGCTTGTGGATGCTCCTGCTGCGTACCCGCCTCGCGATACCTTTCGCAGCGGCGAGCGCGTGTGCTGCTGCTGCTGGTACGGCAGTCCGTTCGACGACGAAGCCGCGGACGACGACGACGATGCGGATGCGCCGGAGCGTTCGATCGCTGGGGGTCCGGGCGGCGGCAGTGGCGCCGGACCTCGACCAGCGCGGCTGTGCGAGCGGTCGTGCAGGAGCGGCGCGGGGTGGCGCTCAATCACGCCGTCCGAGCTGCGCGTGCTGTCGCGGTCGGAAGAGGGATTGGGGCCGCGTCGGCCGCCGTACATTTGAGCGAGGGGAAGGCGTCCGTCCGTCCGTTCACAGTCGGTTCACGAACAGTTCACGTGGTTGCGTCGTTGCGCTTTTACAATCGCGCTCGCTCACTCGCCACCTAGAGTGCGAGCGGGTCTCGCACAAGCGCCGGCTGGTGCTGCTGCTTCTTGAGCACCGACGTACGCGCGCGTTCTCTCGCTTTGCTACGTTTGCGCGACGCCACCAACGACGACAGCGACGACAGCAAGCAAGGACGCCCACGAGGTGATGAAGATGATGATGCGGTGCCTGCGCTGGCGCTTTTTGCTCCCGTCTGGCAACGACCCGAGACACTTGTGAAGTAACAAGTGTCTCTTGTGAAGTAGCGCGAATGAAGTACCAGTGAGCCCTTCTTTGCCATGCTACTTCTCGCAAAGCAGGCGAATATTTTGAAGTGTGGACACATCAGCTTTCGAATTATTTGATGAGCCGTCCATTGGTTTGTGGTGTCCCTGGGGGGGCAAATAACCTAACTTGTTAGGCTGGACTCCTTCTTCGGCCAGAGGACTGGCAGTCGAACTTCTATGCTACAATTCTAGTTAGGTGTCTTGCCTTGATGCGGGGAGGGGAGAGGTGGCGAAGATCGAGGC
>JAASFT010000169.1:0-32462 GCA_023333885.1 Globisporangium parvum
AACTGAAATGTGGTTGGCTCTGAGAGTCCAAGTTCACTGATTGGCAAATATTCTAGGATATCTACCAATTAGAGTCACCGCCAATGAAGGCCGGTCTTAAAAGAAGTGCGTGAATTGTAATTCCGCAAAGCTGGGTTATTATCGGATAACTCCAGCTGTGTACCCTGTTACAATTCCACTCAAGTTTTCTTTGCCATAGTGCATGCGAGTCTCGTCCCGTGACACCCGCGAGAATCGCACAATTCTTCATCGTACAAGCTAGATCCCACACTCACCAAGCTCCTGGAACACACGTGACTCTTTCTTCTTCAAGAGTGAGCCCGATTCACACGCCTGTACAGCACGAACGTACCCGCACCTTGGTATACGGCGGAGCGACATGGGTCTAGTACTTAGGAGAAGTTGTATCTGTGGTTGTTCTACCTCATTCATGCTCTTGGAGAGTGTATCGCTGCTATCTTTCGATAAGCTCAAATTACAATGTCTGTAAAGGTGCAAAAATGTGCCCTAGCAGGCTCAAGCGGCATCTGCACGTGTACATCCTCATGTGCTACGACCTCACAAAACACCAGGAGAGGTTGATCTTGTATCTTTGTTTCGTATTCGGATCGAGTCGAAGGCGGCAACTGAATGGAAGGCATAAGTTGAGTGGTCGAACGCAAGGCCCGAGTGGCTGCTACGCAAACCTCCATCGGCCACTGTCAAAGACAACTTGCAGCTCTTTCTTTCTTGGACCGATTGTTGTTCGATCTCCATGAACAACTTCGCTTCAAGGTCGTTCGAAATACAAGCTCGGTCTTCTATTATAGTTGCTCTGTAATGACAAATTGAGATCAACGACGACACAAAGCGACGTTGGGTTGAGATCAAGCGATCAGTTCAAGCGCGAGGAGGACGATGGATGTGTGGGGCAGTGAAGCGAGCAGCCGTGCGACGCAAGATGAGCGACCAGAGGACGACGAAGAGGACTACGAGGTCGCAGAGAGCGGCAAAGACGCGCTCGTGGTGCTCGTCGATGCGCGCGCGGCAATGTTCGCGCCGTACAACCCACCTGCTGGCGATGACGCGAGCTCGACAACGCCAGCGACGTGGTTCCACGCAGTCATTGAGCTCATTGTGAAGCTCCTCAAAGCCAAAGTCATTGCGAATGACAACTCGCTCATCAGCGTCGTCTTCTTTGGCTCGGTACGTATATATGTGTGTGTGTGTCATGTGTGAAGGTGGAGCCTACTGCGAATGAGCCTGCGCTGACAATAGCGATGGCGCTCTCTCAATGCACCACTCGCTCGCTCCTTTAGCGCAAGCGCAGCGAAGCGAACAACCTCGAGAGCGTGTACGAGTTCCAGGCGCTCGGGTACCCGTCTGCGGCGCGGATCAAAGAGCTCCAGTCGCTCGTGGACGGCAGCACGGACGCTCAGAAGACGCTCGAGAGCATGGCGAATAGCGATCCGATCGCAGTCAGTAACGCGCTCTGGCACTGCGGCATTGCGTTCTCGAATGCAAAGTACGCAGCAGCTCCTGGGTGCATCTGATCGCGTCCGACGGAGTCTCTAACACGCTCTGCTCTTCACAGTCTCAAGAAGAAGGACACGCAGCGCGTGTGGCTCTTCACGAACGACGACGCGCCTGTGCTGCCGGATGCAGACGAGCGCGGCCGCGTGCAAAAGCAAGTACAGGTACGACAGCAGTGCCATAGCGTCTGCATCCGCTGCACCAACTGAGCTCTGACACCACTCTGCTCTCGCTTGTCCTCGCTGCCTACCTCTTGAGCAGAACCACGCCGAGCTCAAGCGCTCGCTCAACTTGTTCTACATCACGCCGCCCGGCAAAGACGCATTCGACCTCTCGACGTTCTACGCCTGCGTGTTCAACGACTACGCGACCGAAGGCGACAGTGAGGATGCCGCGACGACGACGCTCGCTGCCGACGGCAGTGTGATCCCGTTCCAGCCAGCGTTTCCCGTCGACTCGCTCGAAGACTTGACCGAAGGTTCGCTGCGCAAGCGCTTCCGCAAGCGCCGGCTCACGAGCTTCCCGCTCCACATCACAAAGGACGTCTCGATCGGCGTCGAGCTGTACGCGCTCGCAGTCATGCAGAAGAAGAGTCCGCCCGTGGCGCTCGACGCGTCGACGAACACGCCTCTCAAGAGCGAGACCAAGTGGCTCTGCGACGACACAGGCGCGTACCTCACGCCCGACCAGATCAAGAGGTACATTGAGTACGGCGGCAAGCGCGTGTACTTCTCGCGCGACGACCTCGTACAGCTTAAGCACTACGACGCCCCGGGACTCCAAGTCATTTGCTTCAAGCCAGCGAGCTCGCTCAAGTGGCACGAGTCGATCCGCGCGCCGTACTTTGTGTACCCGAGCGAAGGGCTCATTGAAGGCAGCACGACTGCGTTCGTCGCGCTCTTGAACGCGATGGTCGCGAAGCGCAAAGTGATGCTCGCGCGGCTCATTGCGCGCAAGTCGAGCGAGCCGCGGCTCGTGGCACTCGTGCCACAGGAAGAAGTCGCTGACGAGCTCGGACAGGTACAGCCGACAGGCTTCCACGTCATCTTCCTGCCGTACTTGGACGACATCCGCGACATCCCCGTCGAAGGACGCGAGCACGCGACGCGCGACAAGGTCGACGCTGCGAAGGCGCTCATTGCAAAGCTCAAGCTGACAGAAGTGCCGAGCTTTGAGAACCCAGGTGGGAGCTGGTGAATGATGGGCAGACTGGATGAGCTAGCCGTTCGATCGACTGACGGGATTGATCTCTCTATGCCTGTGGCGCAGAGCTGCAGAAGCACTACTCGACGGTCCAGGCGCTTGCACTCGGTGAAGATGAGCTCGCGTTTGATGAGAAGCGCGACACGACGATGCCAGACGAAGAAGGCTTCAGCCAGGACGACGTCAAGGTCTGCGTGCGTGTGGTTGACTTCGGGACTGGGACGAAGCGAGGACTCACACGCGCGCTGGTGCCTCCCCATCCTCTTGTCTGGTGCGCAGAGCGCGATCGCTGCGTTCAAGGACGTGTGTGGCGGCGACGCGATTGACAACGCGACTCTGAAGCGAAAGGTGCGAGCGGTTTGGCACATCAGCGCTCTGTCTGTGGCGAGGGAGGAGCTAACACTGTGCACGTGGCAGGCGGGCACGCCACCTGCGCGCAAGACGGCTGCGAAGAAAGGCACGAGCGACGACGGCCTGAGCAAGGAGCACTGGAGCAAGCTCGTGGCGTCGAATGCCGTGCAGAAGAAGACCGTCGCGCAGCTCAAGGACTTTCTCCAGGCGCACGGCATCGCTGCGATCGGGAAGAAAGCCGAGCTCATCGACAAAGTCCAAGCCTTTGTCGAATCCTAGCGCTCGCATGGGCACACGAGGGGCAGGGGACGATGAGACCAAGGCAGTGCATGTTTACACGCGAGACGCTCGCTCGATAGGCTCAGCGCAGCCCGGAGCACTCATGTCGGTAGCGGAGGTGCTGGAGGCGCCAACGCGTAGTGCGGCTCTGCGAAATGCATCTCGTCGCTTCTCGGTGCAGCAGCGTCCGCTGACATCCAGTGTCCCCTGCCGCTCTGGTCGCCTCGATCGCGTGCGTCGTCGTCGTCGTTGCTGGTGTCATCGCCTCGCGTGTCGTCGTGACTGTTGCTGCGACTTGCTCGCACAAACCTGCTGTCTGCTGCAGCGTTTGCGCCTCGCGGACTCTTCCAGCGCCGGCGCTCAGGCAGATCGTTCACATCTGTGGCCGCCGTGTGCTCGCTCCGTCGCTTGCCCTTGTGCGGATGACGACGACTCGCGGCTGGCGCACTCGCGGGTGCTGCAGGTGTCAGTGCTTGCTGCGCACTACAGTCGGGGATGCTCGTCGTCCACGATGCATCATCTCCTTGACTCCCACGACTTTGCACTGATGCGACTGGAAGCGTGACAGCGCTGCTGCTACTGTTGGTCGTCGCTAGTCCAAGGTTCGGGAGCGACATGCCCATGTCAGAGATCCGCGGCTGCGTGGGTCGCCGTCGCCGGGTCCCGTGACCTCCTGCCGACTTTGCGTGAGAGCTGTTGCTGTTGTTGCGTGGATGGTGGAGCTTTGGCGGCGTCTGGAGCACTGGTTGCTCGACTGGGGCGACGCTCACAGGGTGCTGGCGACTCAGTGGGAGCTCAAACGATGGGTCGTAGCTGTACGGGAGCGAGCATGGGTAGGTGGCCTCGAGGCGCTGACTGCTGTTGCTGCTGCTACTGTACTGCGGTGAGTGCATGGGCATGACAGCAGACCGCGTCTGCGGCGCTGGCGTCACTTTCGGCTTCATGCGCTGAGCAGTTGGAGGCGGAGCAAACGACTGGATGAGCACAAGAGTATCGCATCACGAGCGATCAGTACAAGCACCTCACTCCATCGGACCGCAGGAGATGAGTGTGAGAAGGACGCACCTCGTAGGACGGCGCTGTCCAGTTCACGTGCGGTTGGTGCTGGAGGTCGTACTGAGGTAGATACGACGAGGTCTCGTAGTCGTAAGCGCTTGCTCCACTTGTCCATGCGTACGATGCAGATGGCGTGTAGACCGGTGTCCACGACTGGTCGTATGCGTACACACTGACGGCTTCGTTCGCGTAGTACGGACAGTTTGCATCGGTGTAGTACGGATCGACCGGACACACGCGCTGATGGTGCGCGAGTGGCGGCAGCGGCATCGCCAGCTGCTCGTGCGGCTGCATCGTCGCCATGCGAGAGTACCCTGTAGGCCGAAGGCTGAACGTCTGCTGCTGCTGTTGACTGTACATCATCGCCTCGGTGGGTCGCTGCAGCGCCACCGCACTGTTGAATTCGCTCTGTTGCTCATAGAGCGGTGCCGTGTCACGGAGAAAGCGCTCGCCAGTGATGAACGGGTGCTCCAGCGCTTCTCGCGCCGTCCAGCGCGCAGCAGGGTCTGCGACGAGCAAACCACTCAGGAAGTCGAGAAACGCCTGGCGGCGCTCCATCTCGCACATGCGCTCGCCTGGCGTCGCGTGCTCGCGGAACGGGTACGCGTACACGATGTCGTCGAGCTTCGAGTACTTGAAGTACTTCTTCGCAGACCGCACCTCGCTGCTCGTCTCTTTCGCAAACTGCTCTGGCGACTTGAGCACGAACTCGCCACTGAAGCTGCTGCTAGCTCTGCTACTGCCGCTCGCAACGCTCTGGTGAGTGCGCACGTCGTAGAACTTGAGGACGTTCCGTCCTTTGCGGAGCAGGTACTGCGGCAACTGCCTACGAGAAGCAGCGCGAGAGAGACGAGTGTCAAGCCTGCGCTGCCTCACTCGAGACGTCTAGCTTGCGCTCCTAGTACGCCCGTACCCGAGCGTCTCTTCCATCAGCCGGAGCTGGTCGTGCTCCGAGACGCCTGGGAAGAGCGGGAGACCAAGAAGCATCTCGAACGCAATGCACCCGAGCGACCACATGTCGATCGCACGGGTGTACGGGATGCCAAGGAGCACCTCGGGCGAGCGGTAGAACCGCGACTGGATGTACGAGTACACGGTCTCATTCTCCAGGCACGCGGAGCCAAAGTCCACGACTTTCAAGAGCGGAATCGCCGCACCAGTGCGTTCGTAGCCTTGGCGGTGGTCGTAGCCCTGACGGTGCCCACGTGAGGACGTCGGCTCTTCGTACAGTCGATCCTGGCTGCGAGAGAGCAATGAAGAACGAGTGAACACTGTCACATGACTGCAGGAGACACTCGCGTGTGGCGCTTCCACGAATCGTCTAGGAAGTGAATGCTCGTACCCAGCAAGCAGGATGTTCTCCGGCTTGAGGTCGCAGTGGATCACACCAGCGTCAGCGAGCTGCACGAGCGCCTGGAGGAGCTGCGTCAAGAACCCGCGCGTGACGTCCATCGGAAAGCCCGTGAACTGGTTGTAGCAGCAGCGGTCGCACACGCGCAAGTGTGCGTCCATCCGTTAGGTGCCGACCTTGACTCAGTCGCAGACGCCATGCCGCACGGACGTACGTTGTTCTCTGTGATGAGCTCGTAGACGTTCATGCTCAGGAGCTCAAAGACAAGACAGAGGTGACTCCGGTACTCAAAGGTGTCGAGCAGCCGCACGATGTGCTGCGACCGCTCGGGTCCGTACTTGCGGTTCAGCTACATTGAGTCACAGCAGCAGCACACGAAGACGAAGGCGTGAGGCACAGCGCTGCTGGCGCATCCAGAGCGAGCAAGACCGTACGGACCATGCCCGTGATCTGCACTTCGACGATCGCCTGCTTGTAGTACGACGGGTGGTTCCGGATCACTTTGACTGCGACGATCTGCTTCGTGAGCTCGTGTTGGCAGCGAAAGACCTGTCCGAACGTCCCTTGTCCGAGCAGATCGAGCACGATGTACCTGGCTCCTGCCACCACGAGCGACGGACTTGCACCAGATGCTTGCTTTGTGCTCCTGTTGACCGCGTCGTCGCTCCCGAGGATGTCGCGCACGCGCACAATCAGGTTGCGGTCCTCGTTGTCAAAGCCTTCGTTGCCTGCTGGCGCTGCATTCTTCGTCAAGACCCGCCGCGCTGCTGCTGCTGCTGCTTCGTTCGAGCAAGTCGACTCGCACGCTTGGCGCTGGTCAACGCAAGCGTGGTCGCTCGGCAGTGGCGGCTGCATTCGATTCAGCTCACACTGCTGCGGCTCGCAGTGCTTGTACGTGATCGCGAGGTACTCGGTCATGAGCACGAGTAGCGGCACGCGGTCTTCGTGTTCACTGCCATCTCTGCATGGCGGCGAGTGCAGGAGCCGGTCCATGACCCGTGCACTCTGCGCGTCGACAGACTCCTCGCGCCGCCTTGTTCGGAACAGTCTGCTTCGAGGCAACGAACGAAGATAGATAGAGAGAGAGTTCGACACACAGACGCCTTTCTTCTTCTGTGCGAGAGCAGTCTGCTCGCGAAAAGGCGCTCGCTGTGACGGCGAGATAGAGATCGACCGAGCGAATGCGATGCACTCGAGCAGCGGACACGTGGCGTCACGAGCGCGCCATTGCGCTTGCTCGGTACGACGCCTGCTGCTGCCCCTTTGCGCTTGCTGCAGCGATGCTCGCGGTGTGGTGTGCTACGAGAGACTTGTTGCCAGGTTGAAGTGCGCTGAGTTCGTACTTATGGGAGCACTTCCATGATGTGGCCCACACGCAAAAACTGATGGACGTCACTCGAAGCAAAGACTGCGCCAGCACCACAGCACCAGTGCGACTCCAGTGCGAAGCGACACGAGTGCGAAGCGATGGCGAAGCAGCACGACGCGCAACTGCAGCAAAGCAAGAAGCGCAAGAAGCGCTCGAGCGCGAGTGCACCGGCGCCAACGGCGTTTGTCGGCGGCTGGCAAAAGGTCGACCTCGATGACGTCGAAGTCGAGGGCTTTGAGGACGGCTGCGCGTTCGAGCTCGAAGAGATGACTGGTGCGTTCGTGTCGCTGCTTTGATGCGTGGCTCAAACGAATGTGGGTGTGGACGTGCGTCTGTGCACTCCAAATGGTAGTGCTCACGCTCGATGTGCGCTTCTGCTCCCGCGTACTGCAGACTACCAGTTGGAGAAGACTGAAACAGGCGGCCACATCCTCATCAGCAGCCAGCGCACGGCTGTGGACACGAGCGGGTCCAAGAAGAAGAAGAAGCGCAAGAGCGCTAAGAGCAAGCAGGACGCCGCTGCTTCGCACGCCGCCGACCAAGGCGCTGCACACGACAATGACAAAGACAGCGCCGAGCAATCGCTTGCGAGCGACATCGAGGACGCAGTGCCGCCAGTCGTGACGTCAGCTAAAGCAAAGCAGCCAAAGCAGCCAAAGGCGACTCCACAGACATCGACAAAGAAAGACAAGCGCGCAGCACCAGAGCCTGCGACGCCGCTGCCGCCAGTCGACCTGCCTGGCTGGAGCAAGTTCAGGCTCCACAACACGCTGCTCCACTCGCTCCAGCAGCAGCGCTTTGTCAAGCCCACGCGCATCCAGGAGCAGACGATCTACCCAGCGCTCGTGGACAATCGCGACGTCGTCGGTGCAGCGCCGACTGGTTCTGGTAAGACGCTGGCGTTCGGTCTGCCGATCCTCAGTACGCTCCTGCACGAGCGCGAGCAGCCGGGATACACGAAGGACTGCAAGGCGCTGATCCTGACGCCGACGCGCGAGCTCGCGCTGCAGATCCACCAGCACTTGGAGAAGATGGTGCAGCACCGCGAGGTCGGGATCGTGACGCTCGTCGGCGGCATGGCGGTGCAGAAGCAGAAGCGCTTGCTCACGTACGCACCGGAGATCGTGATCGGGACGCCTGGGCGGCTCTGGGACCTCATTGACCAGAGCCACGCGCACTTCAAAGACCTCAACGCCACGCTGCGGTTCCTCGTCATTGATGAAGCCGACCGGATGCTCCAGACCGGGTCGTACCCCGAGGTCGAGAAGATCTTTGACGCCTTGCGCTTTCAGCCCAAGAGCGCAGCCTCGGAGCTCGCGAACATGTCGGACGACGAGGATGCGAGCGGCGAAGACGCAGACGATGGCGAAGCGAACGACGACGAGGACAGCGACGACGAAAGCGCTGGCAAAGGCTCAGGCGCGTTTGCGAACGGCGCCAAGGTCGTGATGCTCGACGACATCCTCAAGCTCCAAGCGAAGCAGCAGAAGGCTGGCGACGCATCGATGGCGGCTGGCAAGAAGGCGCAAGCAGTTGCTGTCGCTCCAGAGCCGGCGGCGCGGGTCGTGCGGCAGACGTTCCTCTTCTCTGCGACGCTCACGATCCCAGAAGGCGGGCGCTTCCAGACTGGGAAGAAGAAGCACCAGCACGCACTCACGGTCCTTGAGAGCGTCATGAAGCGCGTGGGGCTGCGCGGGAAGCCTGCCGTTGTCGACCTGAGCATTGACGAGAGCGCCGGCAGTGCCGCTGCGCTGACTGCTGAGGACACTGCGGCACGCCGCAAGAAGCAGGCAGAGAACGTCGCGCTGTCGCTCCCCGCTGGTCTTGAGCTCTGCGAGCACGAGGTCTCGGACGCCACGCGCGACAGCTTCCTCTACTACTTCCTCACGCAGTACCCCGGCCGAACGATCGTGTTCCTGAACGCGATCCACCAGGTCCGGCGCCTCGCGAGCTTGCTCACTCTGCTCGACCTCCCGGTCTTTGCGCTCCACGCCGAGATGCAGCAGCGCCAGCGCCTCAAGAAGCTCGACAACTTCCGCGCGCATGCCAAGGGCATCCTCGTGGCCACGGACGTCGCCGCGCGCGGTCTCGACATCCCGAGCGTCGACTACGTCGTGCACTACCACATTGCGCGCTCGACCGAGGTGTTTGTGCACCGCAGCGGGCGTACTGCGCGTGCTGAGAAGGAGGGACTGAGCATCTCGCTCGTCGGTCCAACGGACGCGAAGTACCACGCGCAGATCTGCAAAGTGCTGCACCGGCCAACGGGGCTGTCGGACTTCCCGTTCGACCACCGGTTCCTCCCCGCAGTCGACGAGCGCGTGCGTCTCGCCAAGTCGATCTGCGACGAAGAGAACGAGAGCGGGAAGGTCAAGTCCGAGGAGACGTGGTTCAGCCAAATGGCCGCGGCCGCGGACCTCGATATGGACGACAACCTCGTGCAGGAGCTCAAGAGCAAGAGCGAGAACAAGAAGAAGGGCGGGAAGAAGGGCACGCTGTCGATCGACGCGCAGCGCGCGCAGCTCAGCCGCTTGCTCGCTGAGCCGCTGCGTCCCGTTGGCTCGATGCGCAAGTTCCGGCAGCTGTACCAAGAGATCGGGACGGAGATCTCAGCAGACGGCGAGTACAAGAAGCGCAATGCGAGCGACGACCTCGAAGCGAAGAGCAAGAAGTCGTTCAAGCGCTTCCGCAAGCGCAAGTAGGTGCGATGCGAGAGCTCGATGCGCACGCGCTCACGAATAGACAGATGCAGTGTGTGCTTCGCGGGTGATCGAGAGACGCTCTTGAGCAGGTCTTGATGTGGACGTATAGTTATTTCGAGCAACCGTCAACAGTGCATTCCAGTTTGTATCAATCGTTGCATCTATACAATCGACTCTGCTTTGGGACACGCGCACACAATGAACCTGCCCATTTCCACAACAACAACAACGACAAGCGAGCGAGCGAGCGAGCGAGAGGGGCGTCATGAACTTCCTCAAGACGCTCGGCGGCTTCGTGGGCTCGAGCGCCATGGGCGGCTTGCCCTACGTACCAGACGCTGCACCTGCTGCTGGCGCTGCGAGCGACGACGCGGGCGTCTACGACCTGCTCCCAGACTTCCAGCTGCTCACTGGTCGCAGCAAAGCTGACCCCTCGCAGCGCGTGTCCATCTTCCGGTCCAAGGCAGCGCACGCGCAGCTCGCGCAGAACGCGCTCAAGCGCACGAAGACGTTGCGCCACCCAAACATCCTTTCGTTCCTTGACGGCACGGAGGTCGCGAACACTGGCGTCGTGCTCATTGTGACCGAGCACGTCGTGCCGCTCGCCAAGTACCTCGACGACCTGCGGCTGCAGTACGGCAGCAGCAGCGAAGAGTTCCAGATGAGCGTGTCCTGGGGCCTGCGCAGCGTCTTGCTCGCGCTGCAGTTCATCAACGTCGACTGCAAGCTCCTGCACGGCCGCTTGAACCCGCACAGCATCTTCGTTACGAAGGTACGGCATCTGCGCGCTGAGGCTGTTGGCGTGGGCAATGCGCGAGATCGAGGGTCTCACACTAGCTCCTGCGCGCGTGCGCATCGCTGCGATGGCGCAATAGGGCGGCGACTGGAAACTCGGCGGCTTTGAGATGACGGCTGAGATCACGAGCGACGGTCCGTCGTACATCTACACGGCGTTTGAGCAGACATCGGACGCCAACTACAAGCCGCCAGGTACGTCCACGAGCGCCAGCTGTCTCTCGCTCTCGCTCTCGCGTTCGACCGACCGACTGACGGACTGACACGTCGTGCGACTTTGCAGAGTGTCTCCGTCGCGAGTGGCGCGCACTGGCCGCCGGTGCGCCGTCCAGCATCGACATCTACGCGTTCGCGTGCGTGCTCTACTACGTCTACAACGACAGTCTCGTGCGCACGAGCGACTTGGCGTCTGCGACAAACGTCCCGCCGACGATCCGTCCGCAGTACCGCAAAGCAATCGACGCCACGCCGGCGCGGCGACCGAGTCCCGACAAAGTGCTCGCGTCGAGCTACTTCGCCACGCCGTTCATCGCGCGCATGGACTTTCTCGAGAACCTCGCCGTGAAGTCGTCGGACGAGAAGGTCGCGTTCTACAAAGACCTCTGCGCGAACTTGGCAGCGCTCCCGACGTCGTTTGGCGTCCACAAGGTCCTGCCAGCGCTCAAGGCGGTCGTCGAGTTTGGCGCCGCTGGTGGCGCGAAGAACGGACCAGTGAAGCTCGATCCATCGGCGAGCCACATGCTCCCTGCGATGGTCCAGATTGGCAGCTCGCTCTCGGCCGACGAGTTCAAAGACCAAGTCCTGCCGATCATCGTGAAGCTCTTCAGCTGCAACGACCGAGCCGTGCGCGTGCAGCTCCTGCAGATGATGGAGACGTTCGCTGTCCACTTTGACGCGAAGCTCGTGAACAGCGCCGTGATCTTTGACAATCTCTGCAGCGGCTTCACGGACGCAGCGCCAGTGCTACGCGAACTGACTGTCAAGTCGATGCTCCACATCGCCGACAAGCTCTCGGACGCGAACCTGAACACGCGCGTGATGAAGTACTTTGCCAAGCTCCAGGTGCGTGTATTTTCGACAGTGTTGTCATTTGCGACATTGTGTCGTGTGGTGTTTTTGACAGATTGGCTGGTGTGTGTCAAATAGACCGACCCCGAGCCTGCGATCCGAACGAACACGACGATCTGTCTCGGCAAGATCGCAGCGAAGCTCAACGCGTCGACGCGACCGAAAGTCCTCTTCCCCGCGTTTGCGCGTGCGATGAAAGACCCGTTTCCGCATGCTCGGCTTGCAGGCTTGCGCTCGCTTACTGCGTGCGAAGAGTTCTTCTCGATCCAAGGCGTCGCTGGGAACATCGTGCCAGCGATCTCGCCGCTCCTGATCGACGTCTCGATCTCTGTGCGCGAGCAAGCGGCGCTGTCGATGGACGTGTTCATGAAGAAAGTCATCGAAGAAGCGGCGCAGATGAAGATCCGCGAAGCGCAGCAGGCAAAGGATCAGCAGCTCAAGCAAGAGGCAGAGCACACGAGTGGCGGCGACCACAGTGCTGCGTCAACAGCGTCTGCGCCAACGAGTTCGTCGGCTGGCGGGTATGCCTCGTCGCTCACGTCGTGGGCGGCGTCGGCTGTGACCTCGAACGTGCACAAGATCGTTGGCGCCGGGTCGTCCGACGCCGCGCCGCTGTCGAATGGCGGACGATTCGGACCGAGCTCGTCGTCGTCGACGTCGTCGCGAACCGACTCGAGCAGCCGCACGAACTCGGGCGGCATGCAGCTCTCGAGCTCGAGCCAGAAGCTCAGCAGTGCGTTTGCATCCGTCGACCTCGGGATGGACGACGACGACGACCAGTGGGGCGACGAAGACGACGACTTGGACTTGCTCAACGCGACGAAGAGCAGCAGCAGCGCCAAGTCGACGCTGTTCACGAGCAGTCAGAGCCAGTTCCAGCACGCTTCGCCGTTCGCGTCAGTGAGCAACAGCAGCAGTAATGGTGGTGGTGGTGGCATGAAGCTGAGCGTTGCGCGCTCGACGATCACGCCGCCAAAGCCTGCCGCGTCTGCGTTTGCGGCGACGTCGCTCAGCGCCGGCGCAGACGGCGGCTGGGGCGACGACAACTGGGGCGGCGACGACGACTTGGATTTCGATGCGCCAGTCAAGCCCCCAAGCAGCACGAGCAGCCGAACAAGCAGCCGAACGAGCAGCCGAACGAGCAGCGGTTCAAAGCTCTCGACTGCGTTCGGCGGCAGCAGCAGCGCCAGTGCACTTGGCTCGAGCCACTTTGGCGCCAGCAGCTTTGGCTCGAGTGCGCAGCCGCTCTCGTCGTCGTCTGCAGCGTCGCACTTTGCGACTGCGCCGCCGGCGTCCAAGCCTGTGGGCGAGCGCCTCGCAGAAGCCAAGGCAAAGCGCGAGACGCTCGGCGCAATGAAGCTCACGACAGCGACGACGAGCAGCGCTGCGAAGAAGAAGGGCGACGAGTGGGACAACTGGGACTTCTGAGCTCTCTTGCTCCGCTTGCTATCCATGGGACGTACGTGTATGAATGCTGTAGAGCTGCGCGCGAGCGCCGTGACGAGCTAGAGCCCGTGTGCACGAGCCGACAGACGCTCATCTGCGCGCCACGCACCCAACCTCAACACGAACGCTCGACGCTGCACCCGACGCATGCTGTTCTATCGCTTCTAACCAGCCGCGCGCAGGGACCAGTGCGTGGACGCTTGAGCGCTCGCTCTCGCGCGCTAATGCGGTCCACCGCAGGTCCGTATGCACTCCGCGCGACGGTGGTCGGTCCCTCTCTCTGCTCTCGCTCGCGTGGTCGCTCGCCTCGGTGCGCCTAGTGCTGCTTCTGCGGGATCTTGAAGAGGAAGATGTTGAGGTAGTCGCAGATGTCGCTCACGACGTGGACGACAAAGTGGAGGTACACAAAGCCGATGAAGAGCACGTAGAGCGACGACGCGACGATCGGACGCACGAGCGGCGCGGCGAGGAGCCCAAAGACCGGGCCGTACGAGTTGAACACGACGAGTCCGAACGGAATGATCACGCGGAGCTGCGGCGAGAACGGGATCTTGCACATGTGGCTCGTGATCATGCGCGTCTGTGGCAAGGAGGGCAGCAGCAAGTCCAGTCGCATCTGTGAGCCATCGCGAACATGCAGTCGACAGCCCAGACGCTCACGCAGGACGGACGCACCGAGAAGAGCACGTAGCCAATGCCAATCGCAAAGAGGAACACGACCGGGTACGCGGCGTACGTCTCCGCGTCGGGGCCAGAGATCCAGAGCGAGCCGAGCCCGAGGAGGATCGCAATCGGAATGAGCTGCGACATCGCCAGCGCCTTGGACACGTGCTTGTTCCCGAGCTCCGCGGCAGGAATCGCGTCGGCCTTGGCGGTGAGGACGTTCGAAACGTTGCCGTACGCGAGCAGGACGTTGCTTGCGACGAGCACAGTGACGAGCGCGTCGGCCGTGCCGATTGGGAGGAACGGCACTTGCGCCGTCCAGAAGCCCGGGCCGATCACGGCTGCCGCGACGTGGATGAGCACGAGCGAGAGCTGGCCCTCAGTCACGCCATACCAGCCGTTGCCGCAGCTCATCACGCCCGTGTGGTACTCCTCCCACTGCGCGAGGTAGAACGTCGTCGAGACCGACGAGAGCGCAATGAACGCGCGGTAGCCAGCACCGACCTGCACCGTCGCAACGGCGCTGAGCACGTTGAAGACCGTGCTCAGTGCGTCGCAGCCGTGGTCAAAGAGCTGCCCGAGCGGCGACGACGACTGCGTGCGGCGCGCTTGCTTGCCGTCGAGCGCGTCGAGCGTCTGGTACACGAACAGCCCGAGCGCCGACAGCCAGTACACCTGCGCACACAAGCGCATCGTCGCGTTGTTAGCCTCCGCTAGTGGTTGACACGCGTGGAGGAGTCTGTACGCTGCAACGCACGTACCCACGCAGGCGCAACCTCGGAGAGGTGCGGCGAGTACGCGAGCTGCACCATGGTCGTGAACATCATGATGCACGTGCCGAGCATCGTGACGAGGTTCGGCGCCATCCAGATCGGCAAGAACTCGACGGCAGGCGTCCAGAAGTGGTCGTTCAGCACATTGTCAATGACGGTGTACGAGCCACTGGATCGATCGCACGGACGCGACGTGAAGCGAGGCACATGTGAGCTGTGCGCACGAGTGTGTCCATTCGAGACATGACATGCAACGCGAGCACGCAGACGTACGCCTTGTACTTGTACGCGGCGATGCCCTCGAGCGCCTTCTTGCTCAGCATCGTGTCGCTCCTGCTGCTGCTGTTGGTGCGTCACGCAGTCGATTGATTGATCTCGATCCCTCGTGTTGCCGAATGAGCTCGATGCGTTTGAGCGAGTGAGGTGGCTCGTCGTGTCGAGCCTTTGCAAATCGCATACAATCGGGTTGAAATACCTCTTTACACTCGCTACTTGGCTCCGAGAAGCTCTCTTGCGCGCGAAGCGCTTCGAGCGATGTCCTACACGAGTGTTCTCTGTCCTCAGCTCCTCCTCCTGCTGCTGTCGATTCTCGCGCCGTCGAGTCGGCGGCAGAGAGCCACTCGTTTCCATCGAGAGAGAGTGGTCGCTTTTCGGCGTGGCGCGCATGGCGCGAGGACACACTCGCGCAACGCCGTGCAAACGTCTCGCTCTCTTGCTGTCGTGGGATCGACCGCTACTGCTCTGGCAGATTGGCGTCGATGGTGTCGTCGTCTGCGGGCACGAGTACGTTGCGCATCTCGTCACCGAGCTCGACGAGTCCCTGGTTCGTTTGCGCCGACACGCACAGCGCTGCAGGTCCGAGACTGCAAGCGCACACACGTGCACAAGGAGCGCGAGCGATTCGCATGAGCCGCAAGTCGCTTCGCACACACACACACACACACGCATGAACGCACCGGCGCTGGAGCGACCCGAGGTCCGGGATCGGCTGGTCGACTTTCGAGATGATGTCGAGCCACGCGAGGTCGTCGCGCACGTTCGACACGCGTCCAAAGAGCTCGTCGCGCAGCAGGATCTGGTCCGCAACAGACGTGCCCGAGGCGCCGGTTGGATCAAACACAAAGCCGATCGACTGCATGGCCCCGACGCGTTGCGGAGGGAAGGAACGAGTGGTGGGTGAGTGGGTGGGTGGGTGCATCATCATCACTGGTAGGATTGCGACCATCGAGCCAAGCGACAGCAGGGGCGAGCGCATGAGGACGTACTGCCTGCGTCTTCTCCATCATCGCGAGCGCGAGGTGCTCGATCGCATTGCGCTTGGCGTCAGGGCGGTAGATCAGTCCGGGCGTGTCGGCGATCTGGTACGTCGTGCCGTGGACGTAGATGTGGCCCATTGTGATGCCTCGCGTCGTGAACGGGTAGTTCGCGACCTGAGCAGCGCATGTCCGGCACTCCAGAGCGTGAGTGGATGCAGTCTGCGTCCGTGCAGTGATAGCAGAGGCGCACCTCGGGCGACGCAGTCGAGAGTGCGCGGACGAGCGAGGACTTGCCTAGAGAGCAGCAGGCGAGCGAGAGACGAGAGCGTGGGCGAGTCAGGTGACCGTCTCGCAAAGCGACAGACAAGCAGATCGACAGAAGCGCCGCATGAACGGCAGGCAAAGACGTCCGCACCAACGTTCGGCGCGCCGACAAACGCAAAGATCGGCTTCTCGACGTCCACAAACGGCAGTCCGCGCAACACCTGCCCGGCGCAGCGTCGTAGGTTGAGTGATGTGAGTTCGCGGGCTTCACGAGGCCACCTAGCAGTCGCAGTAGCAGCTCCAGCAGACGCACCTTTGCCATCTCAGCCACTTGGCGCAGCGTCGGAGCGTTCGCGTCCACGATCTCTTTCAGCGCCTGCGCAGCACAGGAGGCGGCACGCTCATGTAAGCTCTAGAGCCAGCAGAACACACAGCACTAGCGCCGCAAACGTACATCAATGCAGCGCAGTCCGCAGTCCTCCGCCTCTTGCTTTGTGCGCACGTCCTGACAGTCGCGCTCGTGCTGCTTGCCTGCGTTATGCAGCGCAGCGTACACTTTGCGCAGCTTCTGGATGTTCTGCTCGTACGTGCCGTGTCCGAGCGTGAGCACGACGACTTCCTGCGCGCGTGCAAGCAATTGAAGCAGGCAAGCGTGCGTGAGTGGGTCATGCAGAGTGCGAGGCAATCGCAACGCGTCAGTGACCCACGCGCTCGAACGGATGCATGCGCTTGAGTGCAGGAAAGTCGAGTGACGCTTGCCGCGTGATGGCTGAGAGCTTGCTGAGCTGCGCGTTGATGAGCCGCGACGTCTGGTTCTTCGAGCGCCGGATCGGGTCGGCGATCTTGTTGCTCTCGCGCACCGGCATGCGCCAGAACTTCATCTCCTGGATCTCCGACGCCGTGTACACGTACGGCAAGCTGTCCAGTGCATGTGCGCAGCGACCGCCCGAGCGTCGTAGTGAGCAACTGCGCAGCACATGCAAGACGCGCGAGCGCAGACGCACCGCTGGAGCGCGCCATGCGCAACGGCTGCTGCCGACCGCTTGCTCATATCGGACCAGCAAGGTGAATGGTGCGTCTGTCAATCGTTGCGACGAGTGCAGTGAAAGACAGAATAATATGCTTTTCGAACTTTAGTGGATACCATACAAATACAGGTACAGCTGCCTCTCCCTTCGCACTGTCCTCCACACTGTCGCACTCGGCTGGACGCTCAGCGCTCGCCCAGCGCTCGAGACTCTCCTGACACTCGACGTGCGCGCTCATGCGTACCGCCGCATGTCGTTCACGTACCGAACGCTCAGGAACATCTTTGCGTTCGAGTCGCAGTCCAAGAGCTCAAACGCCATCGGCGTCGGCGGGTACGAGTCGTTCACTGTGATCGACCGGTTGCTGAGCATCTCGACGTCGTCCTCGTAGCTGTCCGAGTCGCTGCCATCGTTGTCGTCATTGCCGTCGGCGTCGTCCGACAAGATGCTCGACGACGTCTGCCGAATGCGCTGCTTCCAGCTCTCGTCGCGCACTTCGACCGGGTTCGAACTCGCGCTTGCGAGCTCGTTGATGATGCTCCCGCGCACGCGCTTGCGGCGCTTGAGCCGCATCTTCGCCTTCGTGTCCGACAGGAGCTTCGCCGGCACGGCGTCAAACTCGCGGTAGATATCTTCAATCGAGAACCGGAGGTACCCGAGGAGCTTCTTCGGCAGCGGCTTGCGCTTGTGGTACACGTTGATGTCGATCATCGTCTCGAGCGACGTGATGCCAATGAGCCACGACTGGTCAAACTTCGGAGTGCCTGTGCGCCGGAACGTCGTGCTCTTGTACGTCTCGACCTTCGGCGGCCCCTCCGGCATCGGGTGCGACACCTTCACGACGACCTGGGCGTTCACGTTGTCGGGCAAGCCGTCAATGTACAGACAGTGCACTTCGACCTCGGTGATCACATTCGAGTCGGCCAGGGGCTTGAGCGGGTTCGACACGAGGTCGCGCGCAGGGCGACGACCGCCGTCAAAGCGCGTCTCGTCGAGCAAGTGCGTCGTGTTGCTCACGGACTGCGAGAGCTTCTCGACGACACCGAGCGTCCCGACGACTGGCGACGCAATGAGCTGCATCGTGCCGCGGCCAACGCCCTTCGCAAAGCCCTTGAAGCCATCGCGCTTCGCGCCGCGCACCGGTTCTTTCACAAACCCACTCACGCCGTACGCCAAGCTCTTCGTGAGCACGACGCCGCTCTGGTACAGTCCCGCTGGCACGTGGCGCGGCTCGTCCGACGACTCCTGGCTCTTAAAGCTCGTGACTTTCTTCACGACGTCCCCGAGCCCGTTCGAGACCTTGCCGATCGAGTGGAACGGCGCGCCGACGACGGTCTGCGCGAGCGTGAGCGCGCTCTCGCCCTTGCGCAGACTCTGGCCGCGCATGTCGCGCTTGAGCTGCCGCCCTGCGAGCGCAAAGCCGTCGACAATCTCCGTCGCAAGCCCAACGGGGTCGCCCAAGAGCTCGACACTGCCGACAATCTTGTACCACTGGCCCAAGACAGCGAGCACGATCTTCCACACGACGTCGTACGCGAGGTCGTACTCGTAGAAGAACTTGTTCAGGTACACGATCTCGTTGAATTGGAACTCCGGCGTGACGTGCGCAATGCCGCCGAGGATGCTCCCGAGCGTCGGACCGACGATCGACGAGATGCCTTCGCCGTGGTCCTCCTGGACCGAGTCAAAGACCAAGTGGAGGTCGTACCCGCTCATGCGCCACTTCTTAAAGTACAGCAGCATGCCGGCTTGCGCGTTCTCGTCCGGCACTGCGAGCTCGAGCGTCAAGAGACTGTTCTTGTAGTCAATGCCCTGGCGCCGGACTGTCGCGTCGTCGCTCTGCGGCAGGAACTTGGCAAAGACGTTGCTCAAGTGCAAGACGTACTCGAGACTGAGCTTCACGGCGAGCGAGTGGAGCGTCATGTCAAAGTCGTTCACGATCGTGATCCCCGTCTGCGGCGCCGTGTCGATGCCCAACACGAAGAACGGCCGCTCGTCGTCCGACGGGAGCCAGCCCTCGCGCTTGTCGCTGTTGAAGCCGCTGTCGAGCGGTGCGAGCACGACTGGATACGGCGACTGCGGCGACATGTCGTCAAACTGGATGTGGTGGAGCGTGAACGTGCACTTGCGCGAGCCAGCGCTCGACGCGAAGTGCAGGTTCTCCATCGTGATGTTCAGCACCTCTTGCGGGTGGTCGTCGACGATCGTGATGCCGACGCCGTGAATCGCCATGTCGATCAGCAACCCGCTGAGCCAGTCGTTCAGGAACGCCTGCTGCCGCACATCGGCGTACACTGTCGTGTCGCCGATTGCCAAGACGCGCGTCGAGCCGTCAATGTACACTTCGCCGTGCAAGTCCTTCGGCGTCATGTTCTGGATCGGACCAATGCGCAGGAAGTCGACGATCGTCGGGACCTTCCAGTGCGTCGGCAGCACGCGGAGCTCGAGGTCTTCTGCGAGCGGGTCGGCCCAGACAAACGAGTGGCTCGCAAGTGGACCGAGCACGACCTCTTCAGTGTCCTTCGCACTGCGCTGGACGTACCGGAACGCATAGCGACTCGACCGGTTCTCAATGCGGTACGGCGGCTTCGTCGACACGTCCTTGAGCGTCACGAAGATCGTCTGCTCCGCCGAGTGGACCGAGACGTTCACGACTGGACCGTCGCCGAGGCAGCCGCGTGTCCAGAAGTTGAAGTCGTCGTTGAGCTTGAGCTCGCCGTCCGACTCCTTCAGTGGGATCGTACGACTCCACTCGCCAGCGTCGCGCGCACCGCCATCGCGCGCATAGTCGCGCACACGCATTCCAGTCCAGTGCTTCTCTTTGCCAGCGAACGTGTACACAGCGACGCGCTCTTGCGCTTTCAGCGTCGCGTTGAGGTGCACGTCGTCTTTGAGCTTCGAGCTCCGGAGCTTCTTGTCCAAGAGCATCGGCGTGATCTGCAGCGGACGCGGCACGCGGTTGATCACCATATACCGCGGCGAGAGCACGAGGATCTTGGAGCGGAAGAACTGCGCCGGCGCAGCACGCACTTCGAACGCGAGCACGAACGAAAAGTCCCCACTGCCACTCGGACTCAGCTCGCCGACTGTCCCGACACTCGCCATGTCCTTCGGGTCCGACCAGTCGACCTTTTCAAACTTCGGCAAGTACTTCTTTGTCGTCGCGGCTGCGAGGGTCTCGCTCTCGTACACGTGCGGCGTCGCTTGGTACGGCTTCACGCTCACCATCGCTTTCGGCAGTGGCGCGTTCACGAGCATTGGGATGCTGCGGTCGCCGTTAAAGTACGTGCGGTGCTGCTCGGTCGTGCACACTGTGCCCTTTGGCACCTTGATCTTCAGGTCCAAGCCGCTGCGGTTCTGGATCCAGTACGGCGCGTACAGGTTGATCGTCCGCGCGGCGTTCGGCTGCCACTCTTGTTGGTACACGATGCCCGGACCGTCGTCGAACCGGAGCTCAAAGATCTCCTTGTTGAACGCAGTGCGGTCGGCATGGAGCCCGACTGCGAACGGCGTGCTCCAGCGCTCCGCGCGGTTCGTCTCGGTCGCACACAGCCGGACCTTCATGATTGCCGGCGCGTTCAAGTCCAAGCCAAAGACCTGCACCGACTGGCCGCTCTCGACAAACATCCGACGCGAGTTGACTTCGTTCACAAACTCAAAGTAGTCGACGTGTCCGAGTGCCTTCACGGCCTTCGACTGCTTCGACGACGGACTCGCGCCGGCGACGCGGAAGTTCCCCTTGCTGTCGAGCACTTCGCGCGGACAGTCGCCAGGTTGCACGATCGCGTACTCAATGCCGCATGGGAGCACGTTCTGGAGCACGAGCTGCGGCTGGATCACGAGCGACCACACGCCGAGGTGCATGCTGTTCGCTGAGATCTTCTCGACGACCGCAGTCGGCTGGTTGTCCACGCACGCGAGCGACGGGTACACGACCTCCGTGCCAGCTGCGACGTACTCGTTCGGGTTCGGCAAGAGCACGTCTTTTCCGAGCTTGTCAGCGACCAACTTGGTCGCAGAGACCGACACGGAGCCGTTCTCGAGCTGCGCATTGCGCGCTTCGCGCTGCTCAAAGCGCGTGAGGTGCTTGTACAGCCGCTGGTCGCGCATCGACAGCGGCAAGAAGTTGCTCCACTCCGTCTCGCCGACTTGACGGATCGCAAACGACCCGACGTCGACCAAGTCGATCGGAATGCTCAGCGATCCGTACGGCGGGAGGACGCAGAAGCGCTCGGCGCCGTTGCGCTGCGCAGGGTTGTGGCGCGAGACGTCATTGTGCGCGTCGACGAGCAGACACTCGGTGAGCTTCGCCGTGTCGTTGCGAATGCACTCGGCCGCCGAGACTTTCACTTGGAGACCGTACGTGCCGTTGGCGCTGATGTGGACCGCCAAGAGCACGGGCAAGTACGTCTGCATGCACTTGGCGTAGTACGAGTCGATCCACTCGTACGACGGGTCGAGGTCTTTCACGCGGTGGAGACACGCAAACGCGCGCTGGAGCTCGCTGTGCGTCGGCTTGCCGATCTTGTTCAGGAGCTCGACGCCCTGCGTGTACAGCGCCGCGATCGACGACTCGGCTTCAACGTCCGAGAAGAACGGCACGAGCTCGTACACTTGCGTCTCGCGTGTCGCGATGATCGGGACGTTGTGGATCTCTTTGAAGCCTTCGATCTCGATCGAGATGTACCGGTCGACGGTCTCGCGCATCTTTGAGATCGCGACCTTGAACTCTTCCCACGACACTTGACCAGACTGGTCCGTGTCCGCGAGCGCAATGAACTCTTCGACCGCTTGGTTCAGGTCGCGCTCGGACATCGAGCTCTCGCTCCGACGGAACGCAGTCGACGTTCGCGACTGGCGCTGCTTCTCCTCTTCCTCAAAGATCTCGCGCAGCACAGTGCGGACTTCCTCCGTGTCGAGCTCGCCGCTGCCGTCGCTGTCCGCACGACGGAACGCTTGCCGCAGCTGCTTCTCTTTGAGACTCTGCTGCTCGTAGTCTTTCAGCTCTTCGTCGACGTTCAAGAGCACACACGGGTGCGCGCCGCCACTCGGTACCGTCACGACTGCCGTGACCGTCTCGACGCGGAGCTTCTCCTTCATCTCTTTCTTCGCCACGACCGAGTACTTGACGCTCACGCCGCTCTCGTTCAAGAGCCAGAAGATCCCGTCCTCCTCTTTGATGTGCGCGCGCTCGCGCTCGGCTTGGCACTCGGCGTTTGCAAATGACGCCAAGTTCGTGTTCAGCGCCTCCATGAACGCCGACGTGACGTTGAGCTGGAGGTATCGGTCCGAGGTGTAGACAATGTCCGTGTGCGACTCGGGGTCTTTCTTCAGATCGAGCACGCCTTGGTAGAACTCGAGGAACGGCTCGACCTGCCGCGCCTTTGTGTTGTAGTACTTGCCGTAGACGTCAAAGCTCACTTTCCCGACGCCGTAGTTGCTCTTCGCGCGCTTGTGCGCCTTCACATCCGCCGCCGAGGCTGCAGCGTCGCCTTCCCACATCGACAAGTTCCCGTAGATCGCGAGCTCTTCAAGCGACACTTCGAGCGCTGGCAAGCCGAGCGGCAGCATGTCGTCCATGAGCCGGAAGTAGAAGCCGCCGAACGCTGTCGACACGACAGTGTGGACAAACATGTGGAGCTCTGGTGTCGTCTTCACGACTGCAGCGTTCGCGTCCACGTCCAAACTCGAGAGCAGTTGGTCAATCACGTCGCCGCGACTGCCCATGTCCATCTCTTTCGTCAACAGCCACGGACTCTGCTCGCCGACTTTCACAAGCGACGGGTTCACGAGCCGGTACCACGCCTCCTGTGCGTACTCGTAGTTCTTGAACGCGCGCACCATCTTCGTCTGCACAACGAGCGGCGTCAAGCCGTTCAGCGACGTCTTCGTTGCACCGACTTGCTCTTCGTACCGCGTCCAGAACGCAGCGAGCGACGCGGCGTTCGACAGCGTCGCTGCGCTGTCGCCCTTGAGGTACGGCACTTGGCTGCGCTGCATGCTCGGGTCGACGTACTCTTGTCCTGTGAGCGCGGCGACGCCCGTGTGGAGGCGCGTGTAGACGATCTTGTTCCGATTCAATGCGTTTTCAAACTCTTCGAGCGAGATGTCGCCGCTGCCGTCGCTGTCGACGATCGCAATGAAGTCGCGCACAGTCGCGTCGAACTCGTCGCGCGTGAGGTTCTGGCAGTTCGGGAGACTCCGGAGCAGGCTCTCGATCTCCGAGACATCGAGCGAGCCGCCGCCGTCGACGTCGCGGAGCTTGAACTCGGACTTGAGCAGCTCCATGTACCGCTTCTCTTCAAACTCCTTTCGCTTCTTCGCAACACGCGCTTCGAGCGCCTCGCGCTGCTTCACAACGTTCGCGTCTTCCGCCATCGAGTCGTTGAGCGACCGCAAGATGCTGAGAAAGACGCCGAGGTCGTTCGGCGACAGGTTCAAGGCAAAGTCCGACATCTTCATGATCACTTTGCGCTTCGCACCCGCTTTCACGCGCTCGCGCTTGGACGAGTGGACTGCGACTTCGTCGGCTTTGCGGAGCTCCGGGTGCGCGACTTCCGCGATGTTCTTCTTCAGCGCAGCGTTGCGTGCGAGACCCCAGAGCTTCGCCCCAGACTTCGTGGAGCCGCGGCCAGACGCAGTCGACGACCGCGACGACAACGGCGCATTCGGGTCGCCAACACGGAGCGTGTAGCCGAGCTCGAGGTCGACGCCTTCGCCTTCGAGCTCAAGGATCGTGCGCAAGCCTGCGAGGTCGAGATCAATGCCGTCGTGGCGCAAGATGATCGTGCATGGCTGGAGCGCGACGTCGACGAGCTCGAGCTCAATGCCTTCGTGGCGCGCGGAGCTCACGATCTGGAGCTTCGTGTCGGACGTGAACGCGAGGACGTGCGACTTGAGCGACTTCGAGTCGCCGAGCAAGCAGATCTCGACGCCTTGGAGCAGCACTTTGCAGTTCAGCGCCATGCCGCCGAGCAGCAGCGGCGAGTACTCGTGTGGGACGTCGCTCACATACAGCGGCGCAGCGAGCTCGCGCTGCTCAGGCGACTGCGGCCCAGTGAGCGTGTCGTAGGCGAGGAAGCGCATCTGCGTCGCTTCGTCTTCACTGAGGGTCGGCAAGAAGATGTGCATGGCCGAGATGAGCGGGTCGAAGACCACAAGCAGCGAGAAGCTCTTGAGCTCCAAGCCAACGTTGCGGTGGCCGCTCCCGAGCTCAACAACGTGCAGCGTCAGCATCGAGTCGGCGTCCGGGTTGCGGTCCAAGAGCTGCGAGAAGACGTTCGATGCCACGTAGCGCTCGTCGAGCAGTCCAAAGCGCGTGATGTCAATGCCAACGACCATCGCCTGGTCGGTCGGTGCGACCTTTGCGAGCGACATCGTGAGCTCGAGCTTGAGCGTGTGCACAAAGAACGCGAGCATGCTTGCGTCCGAGTCTTCGAGCAGCTGCAGCCGCATGAGGTCCATCGTGAACGACACTTGGACGTTGTGGAACATCGGCGGCACGACTGGCAGCTCTTTCTCGTACGTCTCGAGCGGACTCTGGAGGAACTTGCGCAAGTGGCCGCGGCGCACGACGTCGTCCGGAAGATGCGACAAGACTGCACCAGCGCTTGGGATGCGCCACGCGAGTGCACGCGACCGGAGCTCGAGGATGCGCGTCGCAAGCGCTTTCGCTTCGAGCTCCGCGAGGCGCGCACGGCGCACTGCGATCTCGTCTTTGTGCTTGTAGTTCGCGTACAGACGCTTCGCAAAGCCCGTCTTGTGGTCGAGCGTCCACTGCTCCGTGAACAGCGTGACGTACTCGTGCGCTTCGTCCGCAGTCAGCTCGACGCACGCAATCTCGTCGTGCACAGCTGCGCGGTTGGACCAGTCGGCGTGGAAGCGCAGCGGGTGGAGCACCGACATGAGGAAGCGGATCTGCGCCGGGCGGAGCTGGATTACAAACGGTGCATCGCCAGTGAACGACACCGCGAGCTCGAGCGTGCGGGTAGTCTCGCCACCGACGCGCATGAGCAGCGTCTGGAACACGCGCGGCATTCCGACAGTGATCTCCATCGAGAACGGCTGGAGGATCGAGCTCGCGTCGGCGTGCGCACCAGCGTGCGGGTTCACAAACAGCTCAAACTCGTTCAGCTGCACGATGCGCTGGCACCGGTCGCTGGCGTCGCCGCTGGTGAAGCCGCGACCGATCTCGAACTTCTCAAACGTCACGCCAATGCCCGCAGTCGAGTACTCGTCGCGGATCGTGAGGCTGAAGCGGCGCACGACGATCGCGACCGAGTCGATGATCTCGTCAATGAGCTTGTGCCAGAACGCAGGCGCAGCAGGCTTTGCTGGCGCCGGCGGCGCTTTGCCACTGGCTTTCGCTTTCTTCAGTGCGCGGATGGCGTCGCGCGCGTCGGCGAGCGCTTGGAGCTTCTGCGCAATCGTCGCAGTCCACGCTTCGAGCCGCGCAAGGCGGGCTGTCGCGGCGTCTTTCACCGCTTGCTGGATGCGCTCGAGGTTGTCTTCGCGCATCCAGATCCACTTCTCCGCGTGGTTGAGCGTGACGCCGAGCTGCAAGCCCGCAATGTGCACGCGCGACTGCATCGCCTTGGTGCTCTTGCGCCACGCAGTGGGCATGAGGAAGCGGTCAATGAGCGGCAGCTCGACGACAAACTGCTGCAGCTCGACCTTTTCGAGGTCGACGGGGAAGCCCGCGAGCGGCTCGAGCGCAGGCAGCACTTGCTTTGGGAGCGCAATGTTGTTGATCTCGAGCACACCGTCGCGGAGCGACCAGAAGATCAAGATGCGATCGCCGACGTACTGGCGCGCGAACTTGCGCAGCGCGAACGTGAGCGCAGCGTCGCCAAACGTGACGAGCACCACGAGCGCGCCGAGCGTGAGCATCAGCAGCAGCGTGAGCACCATCGATCGGTCTCTACGTCTGTGTGTCTGTTTGTGTACAGCAGGTCAATGCGCAAGTGCTGCTGTGTCGAGGTCGAGAGGTCGAGAGGTCGAGGATTCGAAGGGTCGAGAGATCGTGAATGGCGAGGCGAGTCGCGTCGCGTCGGTCGACTTGCGCCGAACTGTCGCAAGGCGTGGACGCGACAGTTGAACCTCGCGTGGACCACACCACCCAAAATCTGCCACATCACCCCCTGATGTCGAAACTGATATCTTTTAGCAATCAAGAATTCCTGCTTTTGCATAGAAAACAGCTATGGAATGAGGCAAAGTGAGCTGCGTCTTTTCTGCGCTTTGCTCTCATCCGGCAACACGTGCAAAACCGGGGCATATCTGACGCCATTGAACAAGTCGCAAAAAGTCGCAAATAAAGTCAGAGCGCGTGTTGAATCGGCTGTGTTTTTCAAGTGTGAGAAAAATGAGCGATTCTACTCGTAGAAATTGCATGCAGCTTTCCCAGCGTGTACGAACAGCAGAGAGAGCAGATGGATCCTTCTTTTCTCTGGCAGCTCAAACTGTCAGGGAAACCAGGTCGAGCACCTCGCTCAATCCAACGACTTCACATCGGTGAAGACACCATCATCAGCATCGCCACATGACGTGTGTCGGTCAGTCGCAGCGACCGGCGCCGGCGGCGGAAGCATGCTTGCTGCTGCTCCTGGAGTTGCGAGCGCGCTCTTGCTGCTGCTGCTGCTGCTTGCGCAGATCTCGCGCACTATCTCGTCCCGCGTGAGTGCGCGCAGCGGCGCCACTCTCGACGACAAAGCTGCGACCGCACCGACTCCAAACGCAGAGTCAGGCGATGCAACGACACCACTGCGCACAGCAGCAGCAGCGCTCTCTGCTCCGCCATCGTCGTCGCGCTCCTCTTCGCTGTCGCTGTCGCTGCCGAGGTCCTGGTTGAACAACAAGCAAGGGGCACATTGGCATTAGCTCACGCTGCCACTGCTGCTGCTCCTCCTCACGCGTCAGTCCAGTCGTGCAGACGAACAGCAGCGCGCCTCCTTTCGAAAGATCCCAACTGCAGGCACATGACACAAAGGCTCTCACCAGCGAGTGCACGGACGGGAGCTCCTGCGGGCGATGCAAGAACGGCGCTTGCCGCGCGCGCTGCTCGAGCTGTGCCCACGTCTCGCGAACGTCGCCCACTTCACGGAAGAACTGTGCCGGGTCGCGCGCAAACACGGCCGGCGCGGGCGGCGGCGCGATCGGATCTGCTGCTGCAGGTGCTGGTAGCACCTCAGCGGCTGGAGCTGTGACTGCTGAAGGTGCAAACGTAGTGGCTCCTACCGACCGAGGGCCGTTGCTCACACAACGCTGTTCTTCAGCACGTGGACTCGCTGTGCCCACTGCGCAGTCGCACGCCAGTGCCGCTTCGTCGTCGTGAGACGGATCGCTAGCAGTTGCATGCGCTTCGATTAGCGCAACGCTGCTGTCGCCCGTGAGGAGCGCAGGCGGCTCGTCCAGCGCCACAGCTGTCGTGTCGTCTGCGGATCTCGCGTTCGTGGCTTCTGCGGCCCAGAAGCTCGCGCCGAGCCTGCTCACGCCGTCGCCGAGCACTTGGCATCGCTCCGCGACCGCGTCCGCGTGTGCGCGCTCGATGCGCTCGTCCCACGTGGTGCGTTCGCTCGGACTCAAGCGCGCGTACTGCTCCTCTGTGATGCCGCGGAAGCCTTTCAAGTCGATTGCATCGAGCGAGACGTTGCTTGCGTCCTCTTGCTCGGGACTGCGGTTCACTGACGCATTCTCTTTCAACGCGCGCGCCTCTTCTTCCTTGCGCTTGCGTTCGTCGTCGAGCTCTTTCATGCGCTTCTCGCGCACTTGCGCTTGCCAGTCGCGGAACTCCTGGAGCGTGCGCTTGCGCTCGTCGTTCTCGCTGGTCAAGAACGCGCGCTTCGCTGCGAGCTCGGCTTCGTTCCCGCCTTGCTCCCACGCTGCTACTGCCGACCGCTCCATGGGGAAGATCGGGCGATCGAGGAACGCTAGGTGCGGCAGCGCCGCGATATACACTTTGCGGAAGTACTTGGTCTTGGACACGACTGGGTTGCCAGTGATGCGCAGCGCGCGCAGCTGTGGGATCTGCTGGAGCACAGCGAGCACGTTCGTGTCCTCGAGGCTGTTGTGGCTGAGGTCGATGTTCGTGAGCTGCGCGCAGTGCGCGAGCTCTTGGACGCCCGCGCTCGTTGTGAGGAGGTTGCGCGAGAGATTGAGCGACGAGAGCTGCGGCAAGTGCGCGAGTCCAGTGAGCCGTGCGATGCGGTTGTCGCTCAAGTCGAGCGTGTTGAGCTCGCGCAGTCCGTCGAGGTTCTCGACGCGCTCGATCAGGTTCTTGCTCAAGTACAGACAGCGCAGGCTCGAGAGCATGCTGAGGTTCTCGATCTTTGTGAGGCCGTTCGACTCGAGCCAGAGCGCTTTGAGGTTCACATATGGCTCCAAGCCCTCGATGCGCTGGAAGCCCTGAAAGTGCGCGTACCTGTGCAGTGCATGCGCCATGGTCACCGCTATGAGCCACTGCTCGATACGCACGCACGACTAGGAGGACTACGTCAGTGGAAGCGCACACGACGCACAGGTTGTCGTTGAGCTCTGGCGTCTCGTAGCCGTCGTTGGCGAGACAGAGCTCGCGCAGCGTCTCGGCGTCCATGACAGGAATGCGTCCTTTGCGGTCGTCGTGGAAGCGCTGCTTCTCGCGCTCGCGCAAGCGACTTGCGGGCGACAGCACTGCATTCGTTGGCATCGGAGCTCTTCTCGCTCGCGCTCGTGCGTCCGAGCTCTTCTCGCTCGAGTGCCAGAGCGAGCTGTCGTCATTCTCAAGCCAAGCAAGCCAAAGCGACGCGTGACGTCGCTTCAGGATCTTCCAGTGGTCCACACATCCGACGGGAGCCGTGAATGTCGTGCTGTTGTGGACAGTCTCCAGCCACTGACGCACTCGACGATGCACAAGAGAGCGAGCGAGCGAGGGAGTTTCCATTTTGCTGGTAGTACAGACAGACAGACAGACACGCAGGCGCTGCTAAGGCACGAGCCGCTGCTGTCGTCTCACAGCTCGAGGAGCTTGAACTCATCTCGGAAGACGTTCACGTCGCGCGTGTCCGCGAGCTTGACGAGGTCAAAGCGCTCCATGCACGTGAAGCAGATGCGCAAGTAGCTCCAGATGTGCTCCGCGCGCTGGTTCAGACTCAGCGCCTGGAGATAGCACTTTGTCGCCTCGTCGTAGTTGCCCAAGTTCGCGTGGCTGATGCCGAGGTTGAGCCACCCGCGGGCGTACCGCGGCTTGAGCTCCAGCGCGCGATGGTACGACGGGATCGCTTCAGATGACCGCGACGAGTTCGCGAGCGTCGCGCCGAGCTTGTTCCAGAGCGAGTACTCGTTCGGGCGCTCGTGCGCCGCCATGTCAAAGCTGTTCGCAGCCGCGTCGTAGTCTTTCGAGACGTTGTAGAGCACGCCGAGCACGACCTGGACGTCCGAGTCGCTCGGGTCGTGCGCGCGCGCTTGGAGCATGAGTTGCATGACTTCGTCCATGAGCGAGCCGTCGCTGTACTCGTCGAGCTGGATCTCGAGGCCGTGGAACTTTGGGTTGTGCTGCACCCACGCCTTGAGGTTCTTCAGCGCGCCTTGCGGGTTCAGCTCGTTCACGTTGCTCACTCCGAGACCAAGGAGCGCGCTCAAGTTGTACGGATCCTCTTCAACGGCTCGCTCGAGACACACGATCGCGCTCTTGTCTTCGTCGTTCTCGGCGTGGCACTCGCCGAGCATGCGCCACGCTTCGCTGTTCTCTGGGTGCTGCTGCACCTCAGCTTCAAACGCCAGGATCGCCTCGGTGAGGTGGCCGGACTCGAAGAACTCGACGCCCTTCGCAAAGTTCTCACTCGCACTCAAGTACGGGTTCTCGGCCTTGTACGTGTACTCGCTCGCGTCGTTCGCGGTGTCCCACGCGTCTTCGAACGGGTCGGTCGTCTGCGCATCGGCCATCGCTTTCTCCCAAATCGCCTCCTGTAGGCGCACAGCATCAAGCACTCGCGTGAGCTTGACAGCTTAGACTCATGCACTACAGCAGCAGCAGCAGCACACACGTACGGATCGTACCAGGTTGTCGCCTTCGCCCCATGCGCTCTCGAACGCCTTCTCCTCCGCTGTCTGCGAGTCGCTCCACGCACCGTCGAACGCAGTCGCAGACGCCGTGTGCGCGTCGCTCCACGCGCCTTCCATGCTCTGCTGCGGCGCGGCAGCAGCGTCTGCGAACGCACTCTCCATCGTCGAGCCGCTGTTTTGCCACGTCGACTCGTACAAGTCGCGGTTCACGCGCACGTCCGACTCCGAGTCGCCCCACGCGCCTTCGAGCGCGCCTTCGTTCCGCAGCACGTCGGCGCCAACGACTTCGTTCTTCTCTTCGTCAAGCGCGAGCTCGCCCGTCCCGACTTTGTGCATGAACTGCAGGAACTCGCTGTTCTGCCACTTCGGGTCCGGGTTCTGGCTCATCGTGCGCGCCATTTCGCTCGACGCGTGCATCGTCTCTTGCTGCCGCGTGCTGTCGAGCGCGACCTGCTCGCTCGCAGCAGTCTCGACCGACTGTGTGTAGTTGGCTGCGTGGTGCTGCTGGTGATGCAGCGCAGGTGCTTTCGTCTCTTCCCACGCGAGCTCTTGGTGCGACTTGCCGGCCGACTGCCACGCGTCGTCCATGTGCAGCGACTGGAAGTCGTCGACCCACGCGTCTTGCGCGCGCTGGTGCATGAACTGCTGCTGTGGTGGCGGTGGTGGTGCGTGGTGGTGCATTGGCCCATTGAAGTGCGCCGCGCGCTTCGAGTCTTCAAACGCCGCTTCGAACGCTGCGTGGTGCGGGTGCATCATCATCGGGCCTGCTTGCATCGGGCCCGCAGACTGCTGCATCTCGCCAGCGCGAAACGCCGCCTCCATGCGGCTGCGGTGCATCGCCTCTTGCTCGAAGCTCTGGAGCATCTGCGCATCGGCGCCGTGCGCAAAGTTCTGTCGCTGCATCTGCATTTGCATGTCGTTCACGTAGCCAGGCTGCGGACCGGGGGCGTGCCGACCGCCACGTTGTGCAGGTCCACCGCGCGCCTGGAGCACGCTGTCCATTGCGCGCGAGAGCGGGTTCTGCGCCGCGACGGTGCCGTCCACGGCGCACCCTGTGCCCTGCACCATCTTGCTCAGGAGATCCATCGTTGCGTTCTGCTGCTGTGTTGTGTGCGGTCTGTTGTCGTAGTGTAGTAGAGCGGAGCGGATGCGAAGGTCCGGCAGCAGCAGCAGCAGCACGTCGAGCGCGTCTCTCTTGGTCGCTTTGGATGTGGGAGCGCTTCTTGCCTCGCGGTCGAGCAAACACTACGCTATTTGAAACCCTGGTAGAGAAATAATTCGCGAGGCTCGCAATTGCATCTCAATACAAGTCCCGATTCGCAAACAACCACCTTCAACTTTGGTTTTTATCACTAGGGACAACTACGCCTTGCGATTCACGACAGTCAAAATAATACTGACACAATAATGAGTCGTCGTCGACAACTGATTCTGCAAATTAGCCTCTTGTTTCTGGAAACCTCAAATGTCACAAACAAACCCCAAATTTTAGGAATTAAAAACCTTAAAACCATAAAACCTCATTTTGGTACATGTCCGACAAGGTTGAAATATTGAAAAATATTGAAAAGTAAACATGTCCGACAATAATTTTAGAAAAAGACAAGTTTCATACTTTACATCTGTGATTTGTCCGATATAACCTAATAACCTTAGCGCTCATTGAAATCTCTAAAATTGGAGGAACAAGTTAAGCGAGGTTTTACATAAAAACGCGACCACTCGGACAAGTTTATCATTTCTTAATGGAACATGTCCTAAATCAGAATCCTGACTCATTTTCTTACAAACGCCAAGAACTTTGCGTAGGGCATACGAAACGCAAGTCAATTCCAACGCAGGATTTCACTTGGCTTGAGTATGCCCTAGGTATTGCTATTCGCGACAGTGTCAATTGAGTCGTTTTCGACAACCAAGAAATTGTAGCTCAACAATATCTATTTGTTTTTTGGTGGGAATGCCAATACGTATTGCTCAGACAATAAACGTATTGCTCGGACAATATATGTTTTTCACGACACAATACTCACCTCGAATCTTAGCTACGGCAAATTTCTTGTCATAGCACTATACTTGACGTTTGTATGCTTTGGCCTGCTATATGTCGAATCCCAAAACTCGAGAGGGTTTCAAGCCTTTGTTCAAGCAAATTTCGCCGCGTCTAGCAAATCGGAGCCGACTGCTATTTCTCACAAATTTTTAGACAATCGATGGTGAGAGCAAGTGTACAGAGGTACTTACAAAGGTAAAGAGAGGTTGCTGCCATTGGAAGTACGAGATAAAATACGAGATAAAATACGATTTGACC
>JAASFT010000017.1:0-75438 GCA_023333885.1 Globisporangium parvum
CACGTTGCGCTGCGTCTCGTCGTAGGACTTGGGGAGGCGGTACATCGTGAGGACGTAGCGGTCGGCGGTGACGACCTTGTGCTCTTCGACAGCGTACCCGCGCTTCTGCACGAGCTGCATGACATTGAGTCCAGCGTCCGGGTCGACGTTGATGCTCTCGTCGTGCTCCGGTGTAGCAGCAGCATCGCCGATTGCGAGAGCAAGCAGTGCGAGCACGAGGCTCAGACACGCGAGTGCGCGACGGAAGCTCGCCATGGCGTCGGCAGCGATGCGAGCGTGCTTGTGCGTGTGCGTCCGACGCGCTCAGTCGAGGAATGAGCAAGTGAGCAAGTGACCGAGCTGGTGGCGGCATGCGCGCGCGTTGCACCGGACGTCTGATGCCGATGCGAGGAATGCATGACATGGCCGCGACGCGAGCGGATCTGCTCTGACATAGCAGTGCGCGCGTCTTGAAGTGAGTATGCCCCGCAACCTCCATCATCGCTCCACTCTTTTGATTGACAAGCACATGTCGCAGAGTCTTCTTTTCGAAGCGGCGCGAGCGAGCGAACGAACACTCCAGGCGTACTCAGCTTGATCTCGATCTCGATCTCGAGAGATGATGGAGCTGCGTTGCGGCCGTCGCGAGTGCTCTGGCGGCCGCGCAAGTCTGCGTTGAGAGCTTCAAGGCGATCGCAAGCTGGAAGCAAGCGAGTGTTGTTGTGCAAGTGCTCCGACTCGCTCCAGCTCGAAGGAGTCGACAACCGCCACCCGAGGCCCCGAGTCGCCTGATACACTCCCCAAGCGAGACAAAAGCGAGGTGATACGGAACCCGAAAGGTCGCAATCCTTCTGTGAGTCCTTTCACGACACGACCTTGCAAGTCACACATTGCCGCTCACTCACTCACTCGCTCATTTCATCACACGGCTAGCTCTGTAGCTCACAAGCAGCACGCGCCACGACAGAGCGATTAGGATGCCGCTCACACCGCGCTTCTCATGGGAGCAGGACGCCTCGAGTCTCGCGCTGTCGGTGCTCCTTCCTGGCGGCGCGCTCAAGAGTGCCGACATCTACGGTGCGCTCCAAACCAAACGCCCTTGCGTCTGTTCGTTTGCGTGATGCAATGGGCTCACGGCAGTCGCCACGCTGTGTCTGTGTCTGTGTCTGTGCACTACTGACAGTGAGCGACCTCGTGGTCAAGATCAACTCGTCGCCGTACGTGCTGCTGCTCGATCTGTTTGCGCTCGTCGACGACGCGTCTGCAGTCGTCAAGACGATTGCATCCGAGAGTCTGTTGCGCGTCACGCTCCAAAAAGTGCGTCCGTAGTATCGCTACTGCTGCTGCTACTGCTACTGCTCTCGATCGATCGATCTCTTCCGTCGGTTTGTACGAGACTCGCATCCAGTGCTCACACGCTCACGCACTTGCCAGGTCGAAGCACAGCTATGGCCAACGCTTGACTGCAAAGACTCCAAGATTGCACTGCGTACGCGCCGCGACGAGTCCATGGCGCGCAAGACCGTGAGCGAAGCAGCGCTCACGGAGCAGCGCAAAGAGCGCAAGCACCGCGAGGAGAAGCAGACGCTGCGCGCGCAGATGGCAGTCGACGACACGAACCGACAGATCTTGCACGACCTCAAAGCAGAGGAGAAGCAGCGCGAGGAGCGAGCGCTGTACGAGTCCTTCCGTGCACTCAAGGAGCAGGAGCAGCGACGAGCGCAGACAACTGCGCGTGGCCAGACAGAGCAGCAGACGACGACGACAACGATGGCTTCGCCACTGCAAGACAAGCAGAAGGTGAAGACGCCGACAGCACCAGCTGCAGCAGCAGAGACTTCTTCGACTACTACGACTGGGAAGACGAGCTCAGCTCTTCGCACCACGACAAAGTCGGTCAAATCGAAGAAGCACGTGGCATTTGCGAGCGACGTCGTCAACGCGCAGACGCAGGACTCAAGAGCGCCAAGCCCGGCTGCAGAAGAAGCGCTGAAAGATGAGTCGGCAGTGCTAGAACTCGGAGCAGATGGGAGCTTCGATCTCCCAACGACTACTGCGTCAGCGCCAGCCGAGCCAAAGCGCGCGAACGTGACCGAGCTGCAGAGCGACAGCGATGGTGGGAACACAGGCGACAACGAGAGTACGCTAGCGCAAGCGGAAGACACTGGCAATCACGCCGAGGGGCATCAGGACGGTGTAGACGAAGCGCTCGAGACACCGCCACCACCGCCAGTAGTGATCTCCGTCGCAGTTCGCGCAATCCCACCGCCGCGCCAAGCGCTGCAGTCGGAGATCCAGTTCACACCTCGCGTGTTCCCAACGCCGTCGCGCGAGTCCAAAGCAGCAGAGGAAGAGGACTGGCTCATGAAGAACCGCCAGCACTTGAGTCGCCACAAAGGACTACAAAGCGTCGGGTCGTACGACATCAGCGAGAGCGACCGTGCGTATCCACTAGTGCTCCGCTCGTTCGTGGATGTGTAGGTGGCGAGGCTGCGTCCTCACTGCACTGCGACGCTACTCTTGGTCTTGTGTCTGTGCGCAGCGATGTGGCTCAAGGCAAAAGGCGACGACTTCTACCGCGCGCGCGACTACCAGAGCGCAGTGAACGCATACACCGAAGCGCTCGCACTCGCGCCGGAGCAGAGCGACCTCGCGATCACGTGTCTCTCGAACCGCGCTGCTGCGCATCTACAGCTCCTCGCTTTCGACGTGCGTTGCTCTCTTGTTGTCGCGCTGCTCTTACTGTTGACTCGCTCCCTTGCGTTCACTAGCGCGCTGACACTGTTGTCGTGCACTGTCCCGCACTCTCCTTTGCTCGCTTCGTCGACACAGACGTGCATCGCAGACTGTTCCACTGCACTCTCGTACATCCCGGACACGCGCGCGTCGAGCGACAGCAGCAGCATGCTCGTGCACTATCGTCTCAAGCTCAAGCTCTTTGTCCGTCGCGGCTCGGCGTACTGCCGCATCGGCAAGTACACGGAAGCGAAAGCAGACTACGGCGTCGCACTGTCGATGGACAACCAGAACGCGACGCTCCAGGACGACTTTGTCCAGCTCGTTGCGCTCGAGAAAGCGCAGGAGCTCAAGCACGCTGGCGACGCGTGCTTCCGTGCGCAGGACCTCGATCACGCGATAGTGCACTACTCGGACGCACTCCGTCTCGACCCGCGCTCGATCGCCTGCCTCTCAAACCGCGCTGCGTGCTATTTGCTCCAGCACGCGCTTGCCAAGTGCGTCAGCGACTGCACACTCGCGCTCGAGCTCTTGCAGCAGCGCGATGCAGTTCCAACTGGCGCCAGCGCAGAGTCCAGCCTCGCGTTCTTCTCAGTTGGTCCAGCGCCAGGATCGGTGCAGCGCCGAGCGTGGGTCCTCAAGACACTCGTGCGTCGCGGCACAGCGTACGCTGCGATGCGCGAGTGGACGAAAGGTGATCGTGATCGTGCTGCTGGTCTAGACCTTGCGCTTGAGCGTGGCGCTCACAAACACTGTTGTTGCTGTGTGTGAACACTTGTGCCTTGGTCTGCTAGCCGAAGGCGACTACGCTGCGAGTGTCGAGCTCGACCCGACCAGCGAGGCGCTCCAAGCCGACCTCGCTCACGTGCGCGCCGAGATCGCGACGCTTGCACGCGCTACTGACGGACGTGCACCTTCGTTCGTCAAGACGAAAGACTCGAGCGAGCGCGTCTCGGATGGAAGCAACCAAGCGGCGTCCGCGTGTTGACAGCCAGCACGAAGTCGCAAGCGAGAGAGAGAGAGAGAGAGCCGACAGCAGCGACACAAGACGAGCAAGTGAAGAGCGTACACAGCTTGTCGCTATTCAGGCTTGCTATGTCAAGAGAAGAAGATAGAGAGAGAGAGCGTCGAGGTCCTCTGGCTACTCGAGTCGCTGGTGTGCCAGTACCGTGAGTCTGAGCGTCGGTGCGCTCAGCACGAGTGCATCTGGAGAACGCTCGAGCGTCCAGCTTGACGTGGAGGCGATGTCGCCGTCGCGTTCGCTTGGTACGAGTGGAGCGATGTAGCTGACGGCGCAGAGGCGCAGGATGCCATGTCCATAAACACACCGTGCTCTTGCGCGCGCTCGTGCGAGACTTGGTGCGGACGAGGCGGGCTGTAGCCCTGCTCGACGTCGAAGCTCATCTGCTTCGTTGGCGGCGCTGACGTGTCACGGAAGAGCGGCCATGCAGGCGCGACTTTTGCATTCGACAGTGGCGACACACTGCTTGTCGGTGCAGATGACGCAAGCACCGACGGTGCTGTGCGCGAGGTCGCGAGCAGCTCGGAGCAGTACGCCAAGAGTCCGCTCGAGGACTTGGCTGGCTCGAGCGGCGTGTGTGCCTGTCCAGAAGCAACGGCGGTGTCGTCTGCGACCATGCAGATCGAGATCGATGCGGTGGACTCTGGTGCCACGGAGCGTTGCTGTGACTGTGGCTGCAGTTGCTGGTACCCGACTGGCGGGTGCTGGCGCTGCTGGCACTGGGCAGTGCTGCTGCTAGTGCTACTGCTGGTGTTGTCCAGATAGCTCGGAGTCGGGTAGTACGCGCGCGAGCGCACTGACACTGGGGTTGGCGATGGTGTCGAGTAGCCGCAGTGGCCTGCGTGACTGTCGTTGTTCGTGCTCCAGTGGAACAACGGACTCGCTGGCGGCGGCATGCTCGACGCGAATGACTGTGGCCCGCGCGCGCTGCTGTCAGCTGACGTCACACTGCTCCGGCCGATGCGCGTAGCACGCACAGTGTACGCGCCACTTCGAGCGCTTGGAGCGTGGCACGTGACGTGCGGTGCGTCTGCTCGCGGCGCGCTCACGACTGAGTGATGCACTGTGTGCGGGTGCTGGTAGCTCGACGACGACAAGTAGCTCTGCTGCTGGGTCAAGCGGAGCGGCTGCGGTGGGAGTGCAGCAGCTTGTTGGCGCACACTGCTGCTGTTGGCGCTGCTCTCGACGGTAGGCAATGGCTCAACATGAGCAAGGCGCTCCTCCAACACCTGCGCTTGCGCCTGTGCGCGTCGGGCGTCGTCCACTGCCTCTGCATGCGCGCGCTGGATCTCAGCAGCCTCGCGCTTCCAGTCCTTCTCAGCGCGCTCGTGCGTCGTGCTTTGCTGCTGCAGCTGCGTCTGGAGCGAGTGCACGTGGCGTCCGTACTGCGCTCCGAGGTCCTTGAGCTTCTGTGCGAGCGCTTCGTTCTCTCGCTTGAGACGCGCAATCTCGAGCGTCTCTGAGATCACTGCTGGAGCTGCTGTCACTGCCACTGGCGCTAGCTCGTGCGCGTGGTGGTAGTGGTGGCGTGGCTCCTGCAGCTGCTCACGACTGCGGCTCGTGCCCGTGCTGCTGGTAACCAGCGCCAGCGGCTGATCCCTTGGGCTGCCGACGCTCGGTTCTTGCTCTGCCTTGCCCGGACTGCCACTGTCTTCGTGTTGGTTGTTGTCTTCTGGCCGACTCGGCGATGGCGAGGCAACGTGGCGCTTCTCGGTCGCTCCATCTGGCGTGGCGGCTCGACTGCTGCAGCCCTCACTGCTGTCGTCGCTCCGTTCATCTTGCTGAGATCTGCGACGATCGTCGCTGTGTGCGGGCGACAGCACCTCCGTATCGACGCTCCGTGACGAAGACGAGAGCGCTGCCATCGTATCGATCGATCTCGGACAGGATGTCGCAGTCGGTGAGGCTCAAGCAGCGCGCGTTCGGCAGCGCAAAATCGCAAGTGAGGTTGTTTGCTCGTGGCAAGTCGGTCGTAGTCAGCAGCAGCACGTGTGCGCGCTCGAGCGCATGCGATCGATCCATCATCGCATGTCAGGCGGAGTGAGTGAGTGAGGGAATCACCGCGTCGTGCGAGCGCAAGAGCGGCCATGGTCGCACATGACAGACACGCGCATGGGGTGCGCGCGTTCTCTGCCGACGATCGAAATAGTCTCTCGCAGCCGCATCTCCTCGGAGTGAGAATGGAGCAAGGACCTTCGCATCGCCAGCGCACGTGGCCGACCGACCGCATAAGAGCGCGGTGTCATGGTCCTCGCTCATGCTCATGCTCATGCTCATGTTCAAGCGAGCCAGACGACACCAGCATCTGATCCGACTGTCCCACTGTCGGCCTCTTCAGAATTCACAAGAACAAACGCTAGTGCTACCTACAATAACTACTATCGTGATTGGACATGTCTTTTTACTGGAATCGACCCGTCGTGCCATCGCCATTCCACCGCCGACCTATCGATCGATCGATCGATGTCGATCACATCCGATCGACGAACCGACTGGGCGAGGAGCTCACTTGCACTCTCGCAGCATCTCGACGTCAGCGCCACGACCGACACCAGCACCAGCACCAGCACCACCGCCGGCATGGACAACAGCTCGCTCCTCGACAAGCACAAAGCGCACGCAGTCGCGCCGTACGACGCCGTCCTCGGCCACGACGCAGAGCTCAAGGGCTTGTCGCTGCAGCAGCTCCGTCTCGGTCCAGCAGCCGATGCGCTCGTGCAGACTGTGCGCGAGCGCGTGACCGTCGCGTCCATCCGCACGCTCTTTGCGTGCATTGGCGTCGGCGAAGCCGAGCCGTTCAACGTGCCGCCGCAGACGCAAATGGTCGCGCGTCTCAAGACGAACGCGACGTACTTCCTCACAAACTACCTCCTCGCGACTGCCGCTGTCTTCTTCTTCTTGCTGTACGTCGCCACGCGTGCTCGCTCGGCCACAGCCTCTTGTGTCTGCATGAGGCGCTAACACGCACGTCTCTCCCATCGCTGCTCCAGCCTGTTCTTCCACCGCATCCAGCTCCTCGTGTGCATCCTCGTCGCGTGCGGCTGGTACCTTGTGCTCACGAAGAAAACGTCCGAGCTCGACCACGTCGTCGCGTTCGGCAAGCGCATTGGCGAGCAAGAAGTGCTGCTCTTCACCACGGCCTGTACGTCTGCACGTGCTAGCCAGAGCGCCTCGCTTTGCCCATGTCCATTGCCTCACAGTCGCTCCCGCACACACGCGCAGTCACGATCGTCTTCCTCATCTTCTTCATCCTCCCGACCATCATCTTCTCGCTCTCGACCACGTACGTCTCTGCTGTCTCGACTGCTCACCCACGCCGCGAGGCTCACAGCCGCGTGCTTGGACCTTGTGCGCCTCGACAGGTTCGTGGGCAGTGCGCTCCATGCGCTGCTGCGCAACACCCGCCTCAAGGACGACTCGTACGCGCCGTCGCTCGCGTCGTCGTCATCGATCGCTGCAGTCGCACCCAGCGAGCCAGCAGCAGCAGCAGCCACTGCAGCGAGCGAAGACATGGTCTGAGCCTCGCCGTCAGTGCCATCATCGTAGGAGCTAGGACCCCTCTCGCATACTTATAAGCCACCAACCAACCAACCCCTTGCACACGTCGTCGTCGTCGTCCTAGTCACTCGCGTGGTGGTGGTGGTGCTGGTGGTGCGCGACGACCATGCGCACGGTCTCGCCGCGCTCGTTGTAGCCCATGCGGCGCGTGTGCATGAGCACGTTCGCAACGAGCGGGATCTTGAACGCGACGAACGGGAGCGAGAAGAGGCCGTACGCCGTGCGGAGCCAGTAGAAGAGCGCTTTGCGCTGCCACGGCGCAAACGGCAGCGCGAGCACGAGCGCGACGAGCACGACCATGAGCGCAAACGCGAGCGTCTCGTAGCCGCAGAACTTCATCAAGTACCCGCCGCGGTCGAGGTGGAGCTCGTTCCCAAACGCGTCGTGATACACACGGCGTGGGTGGCCGTGCCGGTCCGTTGACAGCGCAGTCGCCTGGCGCGAACGGCGTGGACGGCGCGACTCGTGCGGGCGATCGGTGTACGGCAGCCGCAGGAACGCCGCCCAGACCAGTGCGATCTGCAGCACGAAGAAGAACGCGTTCCAGAGCTCGAGCGCGGGTCCGCGGTGCTCGCAGAGCTCGAGCGACCCGACCACGATGCACTGGACGTACGCAGCGATGCCGAGGATCGAGTGCACGAGCCCGAGCGTGATGAACTGCGCGACTTTGAAGCCGACGATGAACTGACACAGCTGGTGCTCGTTCGTCTTGTCTTTGAGCACAAAGAGCACGAGCCACCAGAGCTGCCCGACGACTGGGAAGACGCCGACGCACGAGAACGCGAGCCACCACGGGTCTCGCAGCGACATCCAGATCGACTTGTTGTACGGGAAGAGGTGGTACAGGATGTGGCCACGCACGCGCCGGAAGAGCGAGAGCTGCTGCGCACGCACCGCCGCAGCGCTCGCGCCACTGCCGCCAGCTGTGAGCATCGGCGCCAGTGACGGCGACGACGAGCCGCGGAAGAGCGCGCGCGTCTTGCGGAAGATCTCGACCTTGACGTCCGGCATGAACTGCTCGATCGCAACGTCGATGTTGCGCTTGAGGTACGACGGCATGTGCGGGTCTTTGAGCGCGCGCTTGAGCCGGTCCGCGACAATGTCGAGCGCTTTCTCCATGTACTTGCGCATGGTGCGGTGCATCGCGAGCTCCACGCCGCCCTTGGTGTCTTTCGCAATGCCGTTCAAGCGCTTGCCAGTCGACAGGAGCATCGAGCTCGTGGACTCAACAATGCCGTTCCAGGCGTTCAGCGTCGCTTCGGCGGCGAGCTCCGTCGCGTCGAGCACCTGCTGCTCAGGAAAGACGGCCGGGAACACTTTCTTGTACTCCTGCGCGTACTGCTGGACGTCGCCGACAGTGACTTTTGCTGGCGGCAGTGACTGCGCGGCTGCGTCCCTGCTGCTGCTGCTGCTGCTACCGTCGCCTGGAGCTGTCGCGCCTGCAGCCGCTTGCGCGAGGCGCTTGCAGAGGTTGCGCCAGAACTTGCGCACCTCGAGGCGCTGCTGCGGCGAGAGCTCGAGCTGCTCGATCGCTGCGAAAAAGTGCTCGGACCGCACCTCGCGCTCGGCCGCGAGCTGCTCCTCGTCTTCGCGCTCTTCGCGCTCTTGCAAGTACGAAAACACAAGCACGCCGGCCGACATCGCCGCGGCGCCGTAGAGCAGCCGCATGCGCATAAAGAGCACCATCTGCGTCGGCGCTTCTCGGTGATGGCACGTTGAGCGTGTCGCGAAGTTGATGTGGTGTGGCGTTGACCCCTCGGTTTTCGCACTATCTGATTCTTGCACGTTGCAGATCACATACTGAACCCAAGTGGTTCCAACGCGCATGCTCTGCTGTAACGCATCGGTTCACGAGTGCGCTCGAGAATGGCCATGAGCTCTTCGCAAGCGCTCGCGCACGACGACACTGCGCACGCCGCGTCGCTCGTCGACCAAGCGACTGCAGCGCACTTGACTGGCCCGGAATGGCAGCTCAACATGGCGGTCTGCGACCTCGCAAACGCAAACCACGCAGTGTACGTTCGTCTGCATGCGCACAGACAGATCTATCGCGAGCGTCCTGCTGTCGGTGTTGGCGCGCTCTCTGCCTGTGCTCATGCGTATCTCTACGTATGCACTACGCACAGCGGCGAAGCGATCGTGCGTGCGCTCCACAATAAACTCGAGAGCGAGTCGCCGCGCACCGTGCTCCAGGCACTCGTGCTCGTGGAAGCGGTCGTGAAGAACGGTCCGAAGACGATCCACGCGCTGATCGGGACGCGGAGCTTCCTCAACGCAGTCGCCGCGTTGAGCGACGGCAGCTTGGGCTTTGATGTCCAGAACCAAGCGCTCGTGCTGATCAAGCAGTGGGCCGATGCGTTCGCTGGCTCGTCGCTCGTCGCGTTCCAGGACGTCTATCGGCAGCTCAAGCTCCAGGGCGTCGACTTCCCAGAGCTCGAGCACGACGCGCCAGTGTTCACGCCGCCGCCGTCGTCGCTGTCTGCTAGCAGCAGTAGCTCCCGCACTGACGCTCGTGCTGGTGGCGGCGCGATGGAGACCACCGGACTCGCTGCTGCTGCTGCTGGCAAGCGTACGCGCGAGCAGCAGATCGCAAAGCTCCACGTCGACCTCCAGGTCGTCATGGACAAGATCGCACGCCTTCGTGCACTTGCGCCAGCGAGCAGCACTCAGCAGCAGCAGCGCGATGAACTCGACGACGTCTTGGACTTTCTGCGCCAGTGCCAGCCGCGCATGAACACGCTCATTGAGGGCGGGATCATGGGCAAGATCGACGAGAAGACGCTCGAGACGTGCCTCACAGTACGTGCTGCGAGGCTACGAGGCGTGCTAGTGGCGGTGGTCTAAGCGCGTGCTGCTACGTGCGTGCGATGGGTGCTTGGCGGTGCTGCTAGGTGAACGACCACTTGATCCGAGCGCTCGAAGAGAGTCGCGCAGCGACGGCAGCGCAGTCGCCTGATCTCATTTCGTTCGACTCGCCACCGCGTGCGAGTCGCTCAAGTGACGTGAGTACGATAAGTCGACTGAGTCTCCAGGACGCTGCTGCTGCGCCAGCGCGATCGAGCAGCTCGTTCGCAGCTCCAGGCGACGGTACGCGCATGTGAATGCTTGCGCTATGCTCAAGACTCGCTCTGGGCGGTTGACGCGCATGTCTGCTGATCGCTCTCTCTCTCTCATCACGCTCGCGCGCGCGTGTCCGGCAGACTTTGATGCATTCCTCACGAGCCACGCGAAGCACTGAGCTCCACATTTATACAGCTGACGCACGCCGTTGCTCGTAGCTAGCAGTTGATAGCGATAGCACAAGGACACGAGGAACACGCGCGGCGCTTTGGATGCGCATGAGTAGCTCTTGCAAAAGCGCTCTCTGCTTATACAAGTGACAGAGAGAGAGAGTCCTCGCAGCAACGTCGTCGTCTAGTTGACCGACATGTCCTTTGTGCTCGCCTTCGGTGCGCGGCTCGTGATCCAGTCCTTCTCGTCTGCACTTGGCTCGCGCGTCTCGCTCGGATTCGTGTACGCCGCCACGAGTCCAGTCGACGGCGTGTAGATGCCGTTGCCTGCGTCGTAGCACCCGAGCGGTACGACGCGGTTGATGCCAGTGTCAAAGTAGTGGAGCTCGCCGGCAGGGCGAATGCCGCGCGGCGAGACAGTCTCCGAGAAGTACTGCCGATCGCCTCCAGCGCAGTACGTCCAGTCCTTTGGTGCGTACTCGAGTCCGTCTGAGAAGCTGAACGTGCCGTCGACTTGCTGTGGTGACAACAAAGGCGGACAGAGGCAGGAGCGCGTGTGAGGCGAGCAGCTCAACAAGCGAGTCGATGAAAGGCAGCAGCTACACGCGTGTCCGACGTACTTTGCCAGTGTCCCACGTGCCGTCGAGCTTGCCTTCAGGGAAGTAGAGCGTGCCGCGACCGTGGAACTCGCCATTGCGGAACTCGCCTTCGTACCGATTCCCGTCTGCGAGCTGGAGCACGCCGTGTCCGCAGTAGCGACCAAACTCCATCCCGCCTTCGTACTATCACGGCAGCGGCGCGCGTACGAGCGTCAGTCGTGAGCGAGACGGTGTCAAGTCCGTCCGCATCTGGGTCAACTCAACTCATCAGGATGATGCTCGTGTGCGCACCTTGGGCTTCGAGGCGTCCATGCTGGCTGGTAGTGATGCGAGCCGAGGGGTGCGTCAGGTAGAGATGAACAAGTGCTGGTCCTGTCAAAGTCGCAAGTGGCGCGAGCGAGGCAGCATCGTGGCAACGCAGTAGCGACCAAGGTCGCGAGTGTACCAGACAAGATCCGCCAGACAAGATTGCCTCCAACTATGGTATACATGGCTGGCTCCCTAGCACCTCGATCCCTCCTCGCACATCCCCATGTCCTCAGACTCTAGAGGATACGACAGCTCGCCTCCGATCGCTCAGTCACGTCGTCTTCTTGGTTGTGAACCCGAATGGATCTGGCAGCTCGCTGTACTTGTCACGAGGTGCTTGCTCTGCGACTGCAGGCGACTTGCTCGTTGACGATGTCGCGTGTGCTGCATTTGCTGCTGGTGTCGCTGCTGGAGCGTTGCTGCTGCCACTCAGCTTCTTGAGAAGCGACGACGACACTGGACGCGTTGGTGGGAGACTCGTTTTGTTTGGTCCTGACGATGCCGTCGCTGCGAGACGCGCAGCTGCAGACGTGGACGCCAAGACACTTGCAGCCATGGCGTCGTCGCCAATCATCTTGGACTCGATTGCGTGACGCAAGAGCCCGATGCGATAGAAGCTCGCTTCGCAGTACAGCTCGCGCAGCACGTCGCGCGCATCTGGGAGCGTGTTGTCGCGCAGGAACGCGTAGATGAACTGAAAGACCCACGCGTCGCGGTCAAAGAAGAACGCGTCATCTTCGACGCAGAGCTTGCGCAGCTTCGGCGCCGTAGTACAGAGCTGCGCGAGGATCGAGAAGCGGTCGCGCGTCCAGATCTTCACAGTCGACTTGAAGAGCTACGTAGCGCAAGGCGCAGCATGTTGTCGCGCGTAGTCGTGTGAGAGGTACGCGCGTTCAGGAAGGACGAACTGGTAGACGAACCTGCCCCCCGACGTTGAACGCTACGACAGCATCTTGCGGTAGAAAGTCAAAGCGCTCGCGCACGAGCTCCTCAAACCTGAAGGCAGCGCACACGCGAGCGATGCGATGTGCCAGCGCATGCGCCAATGCGTTACTACCGGCGCTCGCATAGCCGACGCAGCCCTCGCAAGACCCAGGAGTGACAGCAGCGTACGCAGCGCGCTTCGTCTCGTACGCTCGCTGCGCATCTTCGACACTGACCCACTCCGCGACGACCTTCTTCTTCTCGTCTTCGAGCTGCGACGACGAACGCAGTCGTCAGAGGACTGTAGGTGGGTATCCTAGCAGCCGAGGTCTCTCGCTCGCTCACCTACGCGCCTCGCACCTTCTTCTCATCGCTCTCGATCAGAGCCCACTCGCGCTCGAGCTCGCGCACAACGTACTCGCGCTGCAGCATCGCTCTCCAGCTCAGCGTCGTGCGCTGCGACTCGGCTCGACTCGTCACCCGTCGCTTCAGCAACCGACTGGCGGATCCGTCACGCTCGTCCACGCACCGATCGCCAGCATCAGACTGATTCAGCACGAGCAACTCACATGACAACACACACACACACTCGTACTGATACAGACGCGTGTACGACGTCTCGCTTCCTTCTGTTGCTCTCTCTCTCGCTCGCTCTCGCGGATGGAGGAGGTCGCTCGTCGTCGAGCCAAGTGTACTCGAGGACTTCGATCACCCTCGACCACTCGCTCGCGATCGCGGTTCTGATGAGTCTATCCTATCTGAGTCGGAGGCGCCGGGCACTACCAGCCAACGGTCGCTGATCCAACGTCGTTGTCGTCGCTGTCCGAGTCGCCATCGACGCCGTGGTCCATGAGCCCGAGCGCTTCGCGGAAGACGTCGATCGACTTGTCGTCTTCGCCCTGTGCATGCAGGATCTTGCCCAAGAGCGCGAGCAGCGCGTAGCTCCGACCGACGAGATCGAGTGCGCGCTGCACTGCGGCTTCTGCCTCTTGGAGCTCGCCTGCGCCGTGGAGCGCGCGCGCGAGGTTGTACCACACGTCAGGATCGCGCGCGTTCAGCGCAACGGACCGCCGGAGCTCGAGGATCGCACTCGCAAACTCGCCTTTCTCGAACAGCGCCATGCCCAAGTGGTTGCACGTGAGCGCAGCGTCGACTGCTGCGTCCTGCTCTGCATCGAGCAGCGACGCGTCTGCGTCCGCGACGTCGCAGTCTGGCGGCACGCGACTGATGTCGAGCATGCGACCAGCTCGCAAGTCAGCGACTGCGCGCTCGTGCACGAGCTTCTCGTGCTGGGCGTGCGCAATCGCGTGCGCACCGCGCGCAAGCTGCTGCTCGAGCACGCGCTTGCTCTGCTGCAGCTCGCGCGCGTGGTGCTGGAGCGTGAGCAAGTTCTCGCTCGCATCCATCTCCGTCCATGCGCGCGGGCGCGTGTTGACGTCACTGTCGCTGTCACTATCGCTGCTGTACGGTGTGACTGGAGTGGTGGTCGGCTCGCGCACTGCTGCACTGGCCGCGCTTGACGTGAGCGAGAGCACACTGCGCGTTGGGCGGAGCAGCGGTCCATGGCGCGGCGGCGTCGCGTCGAACGCGTCCTTCGTGCGCTTGCCACTGCTGCGAGTCGCACTGCTCGGTGTCTTTGCGCTCGTCGACATCGGCTCTTTGCGCGTGGCGTACATGTTCACGACCGCAGATGCCGGCTTGCCGTGCTCGCGCATCTCGTCGTAGCACAGGATACAGACGCGCTGCGGCGTGCTCAAGCCAATGTGCTTGAGCGCCATGCGCCGGTTCGAGTGCGTGCTGCAGACCGACTCGCCGCAGCTGCGGCAGTGGTGGCGGTTCTTAAAGTACGTGAACTTGACTTGGCAGATGTTGCAGCGGCTGTCGAGGCGCCAGCGCGGCGGCAGTGGCACAGCGGTGAGCAGCGCGCTCGTCGATCGGAGCATGCCAACGCTGCTCATGCCACCGCCAGTGCTGCTCAAGCTGTTGCTGTTCGTGCCTGTGAGCACCCAGCTCGAGTCGCTCACGAGGCTCGCGCCGCTGCCGCGGCGACTCGAGCTGCTACCATTCGATGGCGGGACGTTCTCTACGTCCATCGGATGGTGAGGTGGCTCGAGCGGCTGGAGCAGCGACTTGTACCGGTCCGATGCACGTGGCGGCGCACGACCGCTCGCGCGCAAGTGCTCCTCTGCATGCGTGAGCAGCGTGACCTTGTCGAGCGCAAGTCGACACGCGCGCGCGAGGTCTGCAGGCGTCTCGCCAACCGGTGTCTCGAGACACAGCGCGTCGTCACGCACCGCAACGAGTGCGCGCAGTACGTCGGTCTTTGCGTTCGCTTTCACAGCGATGTGCAGCGGCACGAGCCCGCCCTTGTTCTTGAGCACCGCAGCGAGCGGATAGGCGTCGAGCAGCACTTTCACGGCGCGCAGTGGCACGTTCGTGTCTGTGCACGCCCAGTGCAGCGGCATCATGCCAAAGTCATCGAGCTCTTCGGCACGCACTGGGTGGGCGCTCACAAGTCGATGGAGCGCGCCCCACTCGGACGACTCGGCCAGCTCGAGCGCACTCTTGTCGCACTCGCTCATCGGTTGTTGTCGTGCGCGGGAGTGTTGCGTGGGCAGTGGAGCTCCGGAGCCACGCGCCGTCGACTTGTGTGGTCTTGCGCGAGTTGCAGAGTGAGTGAGTGAGCGGCAAAAGCGTATCTATCTGTTCTCGCGCACGCACACACACACACACGCAGTGGCTGCGGTCGTGCGATTCCTTCTGTCCTTCGCTTTTTCGCTTGCTCGACGTCGAGGCGAGCGAGAGAAGCGCAAATGGCGCTCGTTCGCGCTCGCGTGCTTGCTCTGGACGCGAGAGAGAGAGAACTCAAATGGCGCACGGCCGCGAAGACTGCTGCAGTCGACGTCAAGCGCGCGCGAGAACACCAACACAGTCACGCACACACGCACGGCGCGCCATGTGGTGAACGCCGCAGCTCATGTGCTGTGCGAGCGAAGCGTCTCTGTCCGCTGGCGTGAGCGAGCGAGCAGCTGGAGGATCGATTGACTAGTTTTTTGTATGGTTGGGCATCCAAGTGTATGCGAAGGGCTGCGAATCGTATGCTTTGACAAATTTTGGATGCGAGCGCATGTTGTTTCAAATATCAGCCGCACGTATCATCATTTACGGGTGGGTTTGAGCCTTCAAAGGAGCGAATACAAATCACATCGTGTGAGCAAACACACTATAGAGGATGTTCACTTACAAACAATTGAACCCAATGTCTGATATTTAGACATATTTGTCTTATTTGAAACAGGACTCAAAACAGATACTAGATCGTCGCGAAATATATCGCAGTCACAGGAAACAGGAGAACGCAAAACATATGTCCCAACAATTCGACTCTTGCAATGCATCGAAGGTGTACAAGTCGAATATTTGGGCTATGTGTTATTGGACGCCAGAAACTGGAAACGAATCTTGAACGACACGCTATTGGTCGAAATAGGAGCTTGGCTCAGAGCAATTCGCACTCTCTTTCACAGTAGGACAACATCCATTTGGAGTCCCGATTCAACTTGAAAACAAATTCATTCGAAATCCAAGATCTGACAAAGTCAATCGCCTTCAACTACCTCTGTCGCTTGTGGACATCGATCTGTCACAACAATCTCACTCCAGAATATCGCGTGTGCCACCACACACTCACTGTTGTCATTCGTCATACCGAGAAGCTCGACGAGAAACAATGATGTGAGCGTTAATGTTGAGGTGAAGAGAAAACAATCCAACACATCCGATAGTGAACAAATATTTTCACGGGTGAGGGTCCATGAGGCAAACAAACGCATCGACGAACTAGTGAAACATGAAGCCGTCTCAAATTCAATTCCCTCCTGCAAAGCCATTTGTCGTTTTCGATGACGTCACAGAGCATGCACAAGAGCGCATGTCAACACGCACATATGAATGAATGTAGCTCTTTATGCAATTGTATGTGTGTGGAGTATGAGCGCAAGCCCATGAATCGATCAGTCTATGACTCGTCACACACGTCCAATCTAGCCAACAATATGTCTTCAGATTTATCAGTTCCTACGAAGAACGACGGCAACCACACCACTTCAAGCCAGATTTACGATCGTTTTTCGCCAATTCGGGGACAACTACGGTTTGTAAACCCTATGTCAGCTCTGGAAGTTTGAGTCTGTGGGCACCGAGATCGTCCTTCAGCTGGTTTGTAAGGCGTGTGGACTGCGCTGGCATGCTGGTGGCGTGGTGTCGACTCTGGTCGCGAGGCAGCGTCGAGACTGTGCGTTATCGTTGTGGTATATCTGAATTTTGTATTCAAATAGGGTTCGTGTGTGGCCTGCAAAAACAATACGCTACACTTGTCTTGCTCATTGTGCTCAAGAACAGGGACATGTGGCGTATTCTCACAAGGTTACGACGTTTCAACAGTGAGATGATTATCCAGACACTCTCGCAATTCGTTGGCCATGATCGTCTGCATTTACCAACATCAATCTTTTGCTTTTTATACACCAGAGTTGACCATGAGAAAAATACTTAAAGAGTGAGCGAAAATATACACTTCAAAGACACTGATGGTCGCTTACCTAAGGCGAAAAAATGTTCGATAATCGATATGATGAGTTATATGCACTCTTTCGGTGGGTTTGTAGGCGCGACGTAGCCGTCATCGTCACTTTGATATAGTTGAAGTTGTCGGCTTTTTGTTCGTGTGCGAGAACATTCTCGCTGGCACATACTTACCTGAAGATGAAGGTAGTCTATGGTTCGTCCAACAACTACGAGGCAATTTCTCACGTTGTGCTGTGCCCCGGCCAACGGACAAAACTGTTGAGTCCCGTCTAATCATTAGATTAGATTCCAAGTATGATGCTGTTGACCCATTTCAACAGGAAATAGGTCCGCTTGAGGCGAGGTGCTTGTGACAAGAAACTCACCACCTCCCGTTCGTTTAGATGGTCACATCAAACGCTTCTTTGCGCCTCTTTCCACTCATTTTTGACGAAGCGAAGTTCAAGCAGCACACATATGTCCTTGAGAGAACTTGCAGTGCGTTTTAGTCATGAGAAGGTGGAGCCAATCCTTGGTTAACGAACTCGACCTCAAGATAGTATGATATATTAGTTTGACATTTGTGGTTCGGGTATAGGTAGCTTCTTGAACGTCGACTTGTGCACCTTTTGACCTAATGTTGAGTCTCCCAACTAAGATTAGATTCCAAGTATGCTGCTGTAGTAAATGTGTTTATTGGTGAATGGTTTAAGGTAGCCGATCACCTGAGCCATGTGTACGAACGATAGAACATCCCTTGACATCTCGACGCTGGACTCGGACTTGTGATTCTTGAGGAGTATGAGGAGGAGAGGTATGAATGGCTCCAGTACAGACAATGGGCGAGTCGTGAGGTCAATCGTTGTCCCTCGGTTGCTCCAACAGCACGCTACTGTTTATCGCGTTGAAGAGCTCACAACACTGCAGCGACATCCCATTGCGGATTACGTTGCGCTGCCGTGACGTAATGTCGCTGCATACAATCGGTACGATGTTTTCTGTTCGATTAACGCGATAGTGAATGTAGCCATCCGTTTCGCGACTTTCAGTGAGGCGTTTCGCAACAGCTCATGTGATCCTCTATAAAGTCGCTTTGCAGTCGCGCTGCGTGTCAAAGATCGCCCTCTCTTGCTGCCATATCCCCTCTCCAGTCTCGACGATGCTGAAGCGGCGGCAGCGCAGCAAACGTCGTCACACGCTTGCAGCTCCACGGAGCGCGCTCCGACGCTCCACGCTCCGACGCGTTCATTCTCGCTCGTTGAGCCTCGCGTCGCTGTGTACACGCATCGAGGTGCGTTGGGACGACGCGAGACGAGAAGCACACGTGGTCGTGTGAGTCGTCCTGGAGGGCAGCGTATCTGGGCTCGCTGGCTAGAGTGATCGAGTGCGATGGCCAAGCGCACGCCGATCGCCACGAACCACGATGGCAAGTGGGCTGCAGATGCCGAGGCGCGATCGCGATTGACGCCGTCGCCGACGCGGTCACAGGGAGCCAAATCCACTGGCTCGTTCTCGTATCAGAACACGAACACGCCGAAAGTTCCGCTCCTCGCGCCGACCGAAGACGAGCTGCGCGACTCGCACCGCGCGCGCTTCCTCACAGAACAGGAGAAGATCCTCGCGAGTGACCCGACAAAGACACGACAGTCGCACCGCGTGCTCGACTCGGTCACGACGCAGGCGGGGTGGTACGAGCAGAGCATCGACTCCGTGCTCCAGCAGCTCGACGTCGACGCAAAGGCAGGACTGGGCGACGACGAAGCGGAGCGCCGGCGCGCACAGTACGGTCCAAATGCACTCGAAGGCGGCAAGCGCGCGCCAGTGTGGGTGATCTTCTTGATGCAGTTTGTGAACTTGATCATCGGGCTCTTGATGCTCGCAGCGCTGGCATCGATTGCATTGCAAGAGTTCGTCGAAGACATTGCGATCATTGCGATCGTCACGCTCAACGCTGTGATTGCGACGCTTCAGGAGAACCGCGCCGGCAATGCACTCGACGCACTGGCAAAGATGTCGTCGCCGCAGTGCATTGTCATTCGCAGCGGCCGACAGCTCCAGATCGCAAGTGAAGCGCTCGTACCAGGCGACATCGTGATGCTCACGACCGGCGACATTGTTCCTGCAGACATTCGGCTCATCACGACGTCGGACTGCAAAGTGAACGAGATGATCCTCACGGGCGAGTCCGAGGATGTGCACAAGAAGTTTGACGCCGACATGGCCAAGAGCACAAAGCTCACGGCCGACAACATGGTCTTTGCCTCGACGTCCATGGCGTGCGGCAATGCCACTGGCGTCGTAGTTGAGACTGCGATGGGCACGCGCGTGGGCTCGATCGCTGCGTTGCTCAAGGACAAGAGCGCAGCAGAGGGCGGGAACTGCGTTGCCCGGTTCTTAGCCAAGTACCAGACCAAGATGACGCCACTGCAAGAAGCGCTGCACCGCCTCGGTGTCTTTATGGGCTCCGCAGTGCTCGTTGTCTGCGCCGTGGTGTTCACGGTCGGCATGGTGCGCGGGAACCACGACCCGAAGAACGCAGACCGTCCAGTGTGGCTCACGATGGTCATGGTCGCAGTCTCGCTCGCAGTCAGCGCTGTGCCAGAAGGACTCCCGATGGTCGTCACGATCTGCCTCTCGACTGGCACGGCCGAGATGGTGAAGAAAGGCGTGCTCGTGCGCAAACTCGCAGCCGTCGAGAGTCTCGGGGCTGCGTCTGTGATCTGCACCGACAAGACCGGGACGCTCACCGAAGGCAAGATGACCGCGATCAAGGCGTGGGGTGACTACTTTGAGTACGCGATCACAGGCACTGGCTTTGACCCGAACGGCGAGTTCCTCCTCAACGGCGTCAAGCAGACGCCAGAGAACAACCCGCAGCTATCCACGATGCTGCTCTCTGCTGTGCTCTGCTCGAACACGACGCTCCAGCAAGAGCAAACAGAGGACGGCTTGGCAGTGTGGTACCCCATGGGCAACGCGTCAGAGGCACCGCTCGTTGTCGCAGCCGCAAAGATGGGCATCTGGGAAGCCGACGTCGGCGATAAGTACCCGCGCGTGACTGAGATCCCATTCAACTCGAGTCGCAAGATGATGATCACACTGAACGAGGTCGGCACGGACGCAAAGTTTGGCCGCATCACGCTCCCGCGTGGCACGCGGTACGTTGCGAACGTCAAAGGCGCACCGAACTACATCCTGAAGAACTGCCAGCACTTTGTGCGCAAGACTGGCGACGTCGTCGAGCTCTCGAGCAAGAACCGCGACGCGATCCTCGAAGCGGTCGACGAGCTGTCGTCCCAAGCGCTGCGCGTGCTCGCGATTGCGATCAATCCGCTCACGAACATCCCGTTCGCGATCGACGCGGACGACATCGACGACAAGTTTGTCCAGCTCTGTGAGCCGCTCATCTTCGTTGGTTTGGTCGCGTCGATCGATCCGCCGCGGCTCGGTGTGAAAGAGTCGATCAAGATCGCCCGTGCAGCGTCGATCCGCACGGTCATGATCACAGGCGACTACTTGAAGACTGCGATTGCGATCGCGAAGACAATCGACTTGCTCGGCGTTGGCGCGGACGTCGATGAAGAAGCCGTCGACTGCTCGATCTTGCGTCCGCGCGGCGGCGACGAGTACCTCACGGACCACGACATTGACGAGATCACGTCACGCGCGTCCGTGTTTGCTCGCGCAAAGCCAGAGGACAAAATCGAGATTGTCAAGTCGCTCCAGCGCCAAGGCCACGTCGCTGCGATGACTGGAGACGGCGTGAACGACGCCCCAGCGCTGAAAGAAGCCGACATTGGCGTTGCCATGGGCATCGCCGGCACCGAGGTCGCAAAAGGGGCGTCTGACATGATCCTCACGGACGACAACTTCTGCAGCATCGTCGCTGCAGTCGAGAAGGGCCGCGCGATCTACACGAACATCCAGAAGTTCGTCTGCTTCCTCCTCTCGACGAACTTTGGCGAGATCTCGATCATCTTTGTCGCGACCGCAGTCGGCATGCCGAACCCGCTCGAGCCGCTCCAGATCCTCGTGCTCAACCTCTTTGCAGACGGCATGGCCGCAGTCGCGCTGTCGCTCGAGAAAGGCGACCCGCGCGCCATGCTCGAGCGCCCGCGCCCCAAGACGCAGCAGATCATCCACGGTCGACTCTGGGTCCTCGTGCTCACGAACGCGTTCCTCATTGGCGTTGGTGCGCTCATAGTCTTTGCCACGGGACTGTACTGGAACTTCCAGAACGTACTCATGGACGACATCATCGGCGGCGCGAAGACGGTTGACGACTACATGCACGTGCGGTGCTACCGCTGGCAAGGCGTGCGGTCGCACTGGAAAGTCTTTGGCAACTGCGACGCTTTGGCGAAAGACGGCTCGCGGGTGTTCCCAGCGCTGCCACTTGGTGCCATGGGCTACGAAGACGCTGACACGTACTGCGAAGCCGGCGAGTACGAGTGCCTCACAGAGGGCATTGCGCGCGCGCAGACGATGGCGTTTGTGTACATCACGACGATGGAGATGTTCCGCGCGTACACGGCGCGGAGCTTCACGAACCACGTCTTCGTCGGTTTCTTCGCGAACAAGTACATGCAGTTCGCTGCTGTCGGGTCGATCGCGCTCACGCTCTTTGTCACGAACACACCCATGGTCATGGACGACCTCTTTGGCTTTGCGCGCATCTACTGGTTCCAGTGGCTCTTTGCCATGGTCGTCGCGTTCGCTGCGGCGTCGTTCGGTGAGATGCTCAAGTGCGTGTACTGCCGTAGCGACCGCGAGAAAGCGCGGTGGGCGAACATGGACGACGGCTTTGGGACCGTGCTGCTCGAGATCCGCAACTTGCGCCACCACGTCGAGAAGCTCGAGGACAAGCTCGAAGTAGCGTCGCACAAACCCGCGCGGCGCCTCACGCTCTTGCACACTGCGAGCAGCAGCGCGCGCGGTGGCGGCACTGGCGGTGGTGCACTCGGTGGCTACATGGAGGTCCCGTCGCGCGAGAACAGCCGAAGCACGATCGTCCCGACGGTCCCGACGCCTCGACAAGACGACATGGTCTGACGCAACGCGACTGCTTCGCAGGTGTCTCTCGTGCATACATACGAGCGAGAGCTGATTGCTGCGGCTGTGACTGATGGCTCGGTGTCTCGATCCACGTGTCCATCCAAGTGTGTGCGTCAACGACTCGCTTGCGCTCGAGTTCGTCACCGATGACGAAGAACCCAATGCACATTCCTTTCATTCTGTTCGCTCTCGAGTCTCTCTCTCTCTCGCTCTCGAGTCTCTCTCGTGCTCACTCACTCGCTTACGGCCTCTCGACCACCTCGTGCTCCCACGTGCGCTGCGGCTGCGAGCCATCGAGCGAGAAAGGCCAGCGTCGACACAAGGCACGAGCACCTTGCCGTCGATCGCCTGAACTGCCACCCGCGCACTTTCTCGAGTCCGCTGCCGCCTTGAGGTGCTCTCCATCACTTGCGCACACCTCCAGACGCCTCGCGCGAGCACCATCGCTTGTCCAAGAGCGCTCTCGCTGCAGACACGGCCACGGCCACTGCGTCTACCAACAGCACTGCTCGTCGCCATGAAGTCGCCGTCGTTCTCGTCCGCGTCCAGCACGTCGTCGTCTGCCGAGTCGCTCTCGATTGACTCGTCCAGTTCGCTCTCGTCGTCGCAAGCGCCTGATGCCATGCACACTCAGCAGCACTCGAGTCAGTCCAACGCGTCAGCTCGATCGCGCGCCTTCGCGTCCGGATCAGCAGGGTCGACTGGACCTGCTGCCACCGCGACGACAGCAAGCGCCGAAGTCGACAGCGAGCCGTACGAGCGCAACTTCTGGGCCAACATCTTTGACGACGAAAGCGCTATGGTCGACACGCTGCTCGGTGACGAAGTCATGGACGTCGACAACGACCACAGCGATGACAACGAGATGAAGCACAGTCCGAATGCGCACGCAGCGTCGCACTTCGACTCGGGTGCGCTCGATGCCACGCCGTCGTCGGCGCTCTTGGACCACTGGAGTCACTACGACGACAACATGGAGAGCTCCATGGCCGAGTTCTCTGTGCCGCCAACGATGGCGCCGTCGAGCTCCTTGACGCCGTCGAGCGCCTCGATCTACTCGCACGCGCTCATGTTCCAGCAGCAGCATCCGCTCACAGGCTCGCTCAACCACGACGCGTACGTTCACTGCGCGTTGGCCAGTTCGCACGAGAAGTCAGTTTGCACAGGTCACTCGCTCATGCGTGATGCGCGCGTCTGTGTCCGTGGCCGCACAGCTACCGAGCAATCGGCAAGTCGAGTCTCGACTACAGCAGTCCGCGCGAGTCCACGTTCACACCAGCCGCTGTGACCGCAGTCCGAAGCTTTGCGTTTGAGAAGCGCAGCGACGGCACGCCATTCGGTACGACTGCGCTTCGAGACGCGCACTAACGATAGTGTAGAACTCTGGACTTCGACACTGACACGCTTGTGCGCGAGCTCCCATCAACGCAGCTCTGTCGAAGCCGATCTTGCGCGACGATGGGATCCTGCTCGTCGGCACAGAGCTCACAGACGACGGCGCAGGCAGTGGCAGTGCGCGCGACAAGAACCGCATCTTCGTCACGGACGCGAATGCGATGCACCCAGGGCAGAACGCAGCAAACATCCTTGTCGACTCGGTGCGTCGATCGATCTGCTCCTCGTCAGTGCGCTTGCAAGTGTGCTGCGCGATTGGACTGACGTCTGCGATCACGACGTGCGAATGCGGTGCAGGAAGTACGCGACTTGCACTGGATGACCCACGAGACCGCGATTGCTGCGATCGGGCAAGACATCCACTTGATCCGCATCGGTGCAGTGAGCGGGAATCGCTCGTGCCACCTCCAGCGTACGTTGTCTGTGTCCTGCTCTGCCTCGACGCCACTGAGTCAAGCCACCCAGACTTGGAATGTGGTGCTCCTCTCTCTCTCTCTCTCTCTTATCTACAGCGCCGATCCCACGAGTTCACTCGGATGCGATCCGCGAGCTCGCAGTGCACGCGACGAATGCGCTTGTCCTCTCAGGCGGTGCGTTCCGTCGAGTCCCCAGTAGTCCAATCGCACGCTGGTGCTACGGGTTTGCTGCTCTCACCTGCGCCTGACGACTTCCCAACTCGAATGCGCACGACACTAGGCTTTGACGAGACGGTCGTGCTCACGGATCTCCGTCGCGGAGGCGATCCGACCGGATCAGCGATCGTGAGCAAGTTTGACGCACACGACGTCGTCAGCAGTGTTCGGTGGTCGCCAGACGAGTCCCAGATGAGCTGGACGACCGACGGCGGCGACTTTCAGATCGGCGATGCCCGCGCCAGGTCTCCGCAGCTCGACGTTCCGCTCTACAAGTATCTGGTGCGTACGAGCGTCTGGGTGGGGCCCTGCGCTTGCGTTGCGTCGCCTGCCGACTAGCATGGCTCTCTCTCTCTCTGTTGGTGTGAGATGGATGGTAACACTGCACCTGTGTGTGCGCCTAAGAAGCAAGTCGATGCCATGGGCGGGCTGTTCACGCACGAGTACTTGAGCGCCTTCAATGTCGTGCTCGGGTTTGAGAAGAACCACCTCGTGTACATCGATACTCGCATGCCGCGCGACAGCTGTTGGTACGAACTCGCGTGTGCATGTTCGGATGTGGGGAGAGAGAGAACTGTAAGGGAATGGTGTGTGCGTGTGTGTGCTCACGTGACTGGGCGACTCGCTCCGGTAGCTACGCAGTGACCAGGTCGCCGATGGGTGCGACCGGCGAGATCCGGCGATCGAAGAAGGCAAACAAGCTTGCAGTCTTTGGCCTCGGCGGGTACGTACGTGGCTGCGGCGGATCGTATGTGTAGGAGACTGGAGGCACTGACGGATCCGCACGCGTTTGAACGGTCGAACAGGTTCGCGAGCGCCGAGCTGTCGCTCAACACCAAGAGCCAGGAAGTGCTCAAGCTGTACGTCCGCTCGATCGCGCTGTCGAGTGAGCAGGCTCGACATGTGCGCACTCCTCACTATCGCTCTCTGCGTGCTCTCGCCTGTGCAGTCGCCAGTACATCCAGTCGTCCAGCGAAATGTACAAGACGAGCGGCGACTACTCGTTCGAGAGCAACAGCGTCCTCGCAGTCTCCGACAAGTGCGTTCTGCTGCGCACACACGCAAGAAAGAGAGAGAGAGAGATGTGCAGAGAGGATGCGGCGCGTACTGACGATTGGACTGGTGGGCTATGGCGCTTGCGTTGCAGCACTGGTACCGTGACGTTCTACAGTGGTGACGCAAACGCTCGCGTCCCAGACGCGCCGCTCCACGACACGTGGAAAGAGGAGCGCACCGTGTAGCAGGTGCGCAATGGACGGCGCGCTCTAGGCGTCTTGCTGCAGACGCGCAATCTCTTGGAGCAGTGCGCCAAAGTCGTTCTGCGGCGGCGCCGTGAGGAAGCTGTCAAAGTGTGACCACGAGTAGCCGTCCGTCATCATCACGTCCTGTGTCGAAGCTAGAGCGCCAGCCATCGTAGCGTGCAAGCGAGCACGAGAGTACGAGAGTACGTGAGTGCGTGAGTGTGAGCAAGTCCTAGTGAGCAAGTCTCCTGCGTATAGCCAGCCGGAATGAGTCGCAAGCAAGTGGACGCACCGCCGTTGATCGCTTCGAGCACGCGGCCCATGGCGTTGCTCTCGTACCACTCGAACTCTTTGCTGCGCGACTTGTTCGTGAGCCCCATGACAGTCGTCGCGACGCGCACTTTCAGCTCGGGCGACTGAATCGCTTGTGCCAACTTGATGCGCGTCGCGCGCGAGAGCTCGACGACGCCGGCTTGGATGCGTTGGAGCACGTTCTCGACTTGACTCGTGCACAGCGAGAGCATCTCCATGAGCCGGAGCACTGCGAGACACGCGTCTTCGCCTTCGTGGCGCAGCACCGCGGCATTCGCACTCGAACGCGGACGCTCCGAGCTGTCAAACACACGCTGCCAGAGCTGGAGACTTGCGCTAATGGCTTGCAGGATGAGGTTGTTCCGGATCTTGCTCTTCGCGTGGCGCTCGCGCACTGCGTCGGCGCCACTTGGCGGCAGCAGCAGCGCAAACACGCGCGTGCGGACGATCCACGCGTCCGGCTCCGTTGCGCTGTACCGCGCACGGCAGGCTGCGAGGTCTTGCGTGAGGCAGTAGACGTAGAACTGGATCACAAGGAGCGTGCGGCGCCAGTGGTCGTCGATCGGCCGCGTGCTCGCGTCCTGGAGCGCAGTCGCAAGCGGCTCCCACGCATGCGGGTACGCCACGGCGCAGCTGCACGCCTGCGCTTTGTCAAACACAAACACGAGCGACGCGTAGATCGAGACGGCGTCGGCGTACGCAACGGCGTCGGCGCTGAGGATCCGGTCCAAGAGCTCGTCGTAGAGCAAGTTGCTCGGGTACTCCTTCCCGAGCACGACGATGCTCCGGAGCGTCGCGATCGCGGCGCCAGGGTCGTTCGTGCTCAGCGACGTGACCATGTCGAACACGAGCGACGCGTTCATCGATGAGTTCACGCCAGTCGACGGCGTGAGGGGCTTGAGGAGTCCAATGTCGCTGTCGCGCTTCAGGCGCCGGCTCGTGGCACCGCTCGCGCCACCTGTGCTGCGGCGCTTGCGCGTGTGCGCCGGTGGCGGCGTCAAGGCGCCACTCAGAGACTTCTTGCGCTTGCTTGCGCTGCTGCTGCTAGTGGCAGTGACGGCCGCTGCAGCGAGTGGCGACGGCGCGCGCTTACTCCCAGCGCTGTCGCTCGTGCTGAGCATGAAGTCGTCTTCCTCTTCTTTCACGTCGCTGTCGCTGTCGCTCAAGAGCGCAGAGGACGCTTTGCGCGACGACGACGCAGGCGCATCTTTCTCGGTCTCGTCGTCTGTTGTGGCAATGGCCGTGCCCACACACATCGAGCGCGCGCAAGAGAGCATGTGGTGAGGTGGCGGTGAGTGAGTGCGTCGCGTTTGCGCCAGTCAAGCAGCACATGCGAGCACACGCAGAGGCAGAGCGACGAACGAGAGACAGTAGCGCATGCATGCGCATGTGTGCGCGTCTACCACCGCTCTTGCCACTCGATACGCACGCACGCACGCACGCACGGACCGTCCGAGATGTAGATCACGTCGTCCGCCATGTTGTTTGCTGCCTCGAGTTGGAGTGGCGTGTGCTCCATCAATCTAGTTATTTCACTATCAGTGTTGCTATTCCAGACGGTCGCTTCCGTCGAGTATGACGTGAGCAAGCGCACCACGCGAGTCACGGCTCTGGATCTCGTGCGTCAACTCACAGCGAGATCGCAGCGAGCTTGCGCTGTGGCTGGAGACCTGCTGCGAGGCTGGGACCTCCGGTACTGCTGGCGCTCGTGCTAGTGCTAGTGCTAGTGCTCACCTTGTTGATGTTGCTCTGCTGCTGACGAACTGTGTCGGGGTGAATCGCTCCGAGCGAGATCTCACTGTGCGGGCCATCCGAGTCCTCATTCGGGTCCTGGACGACCGCATCTCGAACCGATGGCGGATCGACACCGAGGTCGCTCATGCGAACCGACCCCATGTCGCTGTTTGGAGCAGTAGTGCCGTCGCGATGTGCGTCACCACTCCCGAGCCCCTGGTACTGGCGCAGCCGCTTCCACGTCTCGCTCGTCGGCGCTGCCTCCATCTCGTGCAGGATCTTGAGCAGCACGCGCTGCATCACGCGCTCTTCGGTGGCACCGATGCGCCGCAGCATACTCAGCTCATTGATCTGTTCGCAGTGTGCAAGTGCAAGTGTGTGTGTGTGTGTCAACAGGCGCCACGTGCCCGTGTGAGTGTTCTCACGCTCAGATTGCGCGTGCGCAGCCATTCGTACCGTGCTGTCTGATGCTTCGTCGGCGCGGTCTTGAGGGAAGAGCTCGAGGTACAGCTCACGGATCGGCTCTCGGAACAGTTGTAGCCTAGCCAGGAGGTCGAAGGCGTGTGAGCGCAACGGTGATAGACAACGAACGCGAGCGAGAGAGAGAGAGCTCTAACACACGTCTCGGCGTAAACCTGCGCGTCGTGTGCCCACTGGGTGATCTGACGCTCGTCGGCGTCGATCAAGCGCTTCAGGTCTGTGCGACGCGCGTGGCAACGTACTCGGTCAAAGCCAAGTGCAGGCAAGGCGTCACTCACCCACCCGGTCATGCAACCCAGCAAGACGTGCGTACCCGACGGCTGCTCCGTGTGCACGATCGCCTGGATGTCGCCTGCGCCGCTCAAGCGCGTGATGTCCTTTGCTAGGAGCGCAATCGCTTCGTTCAGCGCCGAGTCTGCACGAGCATACGAGAGAGAGAGAGAAAGAGAGAGAGAGCGCACATGGCACTGAGCGAGCGAGCACACCGCAGCGCGAGGGCATCTCAAAGCAACAGAGTCTGAGGACGCACTCATGTTCGACTTGGCTTCAATGCGCGCGAGGACGTCGGCTTTCACGCGCTCCTGCTCGTTGTAGCGCTCGATGAACTCGCTCAAGTTCGCAATGCCCGTGTCCTCCACGAGCTTGTCGAGCAGGAGCTTCTTCTGCTCAAACGACACGACCTTTTGCTCGAGACTCATCTTCTTGGCCCGCGACAAGCTGTTGCCGAGCGCACAGGCGCAGCACAGTTAGCCAGCGCCGCAGCGAGCCGCGTGCACGCACTCACAACATTGTTGACCGCGACGACTGTGTGTACGCACTGCGGCTGCTTGCTGCGCTGTCCAATGCTGTTGTAGATGCTCTTCTGCAGCACAGCCATGCCAGAGTGTGTGTGAGTGTGTCCACGCTAGACCTCTGGGCTCGAGCCCGCACCAAACGCGACGCAGGAGGCGCTTGAGCGCACGTACTCGAACTGGAAGCGTCACTTTCACGCCAGTCTTGTCGGGCTTGGCGATGCGCGCGACTTCGAGTGTCAGACGCTGTCGCTCGATCCGGAAAGCTTGCTTGTCGATGTCAAAGTCGCTCTGGAGCTGTGCGAGGTCGTGCTTGAGCTGCGCAGCGCGCTCCTTGAGCGTCTCGACTTCGCGCTGCGCTTGCTGCGTCTCGTCGTCGGTCTGTCGCGTCGCGTCGCCAATGCGCTTCTCGCTCTGCAGTCCCTCGAGGCGCTGGCGTCGAGTCTGGTCAATCTGCTGCCGCAAGCGCTGGAGCTCAACGTGACGCTCTGAGACTGCAACGCGCAGGCGCTCTTCGACCTATGTCACGCGCAGAGCGCTCGTGCTGTCGCTTGAGCCGACGGCAGGTGTTGCGCTCGCGAGCTCGCTAGTCACTGTGTGCTGCGCCACTGCGGCTGCTGCTGTCGCGCCAGGCATTGGACCTGCTACAGTAGCAACTGCGCCATGGGCGATGCCGTGATGCGTCGCACCTGCTGCGCTCTTGCTGAGCGCGCTAAAGTGCTTCTTGGCGTCCTTGAGCTGCTTCTTGAGCGCCTGGAGCTCATTCTCTGCTGCGACGATGTTCTGGCGCTCGGCGTGCGCGCGAATGAGCGCCAAGTCGCCCTCGGTGCGGATCTTCTCGAGCTCCTCGTCGCAGCGCTGCTGCCAGCTCGCGAGCTCGTCGTGCGAAGCAGCACCGCGTGTCATCGTCTCGAAGCCGTTTCGACGACTTGTGGCGCCTTGCGGAGTCTTGGATCGCGCTCACAGGACACTCGAGACGAGCGAGCAAACTCGAGATCGATCGATCAGCCAAGCCATGGAGTGCGTGCGTGCGTGCGTTCGCTCGCTCGCTCTCTTGCATTGACACTGGCGCTCGCGCACACACTCACACACTCACACGCGCAGTGCACTGTGCTGCGTTGCTGGCACGCAGCGCTCGCGCGCAGCTCCTCCACGACGACTGGCACACGAAAGCCGACGTCGAGCAGATCCAACTCGAGCTGCTCCAGCTCGTGGACTTTATCAACCGCTTCCGTACGGCTGCTCTTGATCTCTCTTCCGTGCGTCCTGTCGAGTGAGCTTGAGAGCTACGCTCACGCTCTACGCTTGCATCTGGTCCACGCGGCTCGCTGGCCAACGGCGGCGGCGCGGCTCTAGACGCAAGCACGAAGAGCCGGCTCACACTCTTGCACGAGAGGATGACGTCCATGGAGCGCAGTCTGCGGTACGTCACGAGCGTCGTTGTGCTGTCGTCTTGGCAGATGACGTCGGAGCGATCTCTCAGGTGGTGGCTGGTCAATCGTATCCTATCCTACCGCGCAGATACGTCGAGATGGCAGTGCGCGCCTCGAAAGCGCCGACGTCAGGGCTGCACCAAGCAGCGTAGTCGAGTCAACTCACTGCAGCTGGTGCATGTGCGAGACGTACGAACAGCAACACGTGAGCGAGCAAGCGATGGTGTGCGGCCGAACACGAGCCGGTGATGTACTTGAGGATAGCCAAAGCCACTGAGCAATGGCGTCTTAGCTCGCGCTCGAGCTACTTGGTCGAGACGACGGCATGCGGAACGATCGGTAGCCTTGACGCGAGCGAACAGTCGGCGGCTGACGTTGCTCAGCGGTCTTGATCGGCTCTATCCGCGGCGACTCTGTGCGCTTCAGTCGATCGTCGTCGCGCTCTTGGTTCTCGCGCTTCTCGTTACGCCAACTGCTGTAGCTGTCGTCGCTATCGCGAACCTCAAAGCTGCTGCTGTTGTTGTCGCCATCACCATCGTTGTTGTTGCTGCGATGCATGGACCGCAAGAGGAACGCTTTCATCTCGAGCTCGATCGCATCGCCATCGACTTGCGGCTCAGGCTCAGTCTGGATGCCCTCTGTCGCTGACGCAGAGTGCTTGAGCTGCTGCGGTGGCGCCGAGTCATTCGCACTACTTGCGGAGGCAGCAAGCGACGGCACTGCGATCGGTGCCGGCGGCAAACTCGCTGTCTGCGTCTCGATCTCGCGACCGATGCGGCTTGTTGGACTTGGCACCGCTATGCGCCACGAAGGTGCGCGTGCTCTGCCCATGAGTGTGTCGAGAGGATCTGTGCCAGCATCGCAGGACGGTGGCTTGCGCATGCGCGACGCAGGTGCTGCCGCTGGTAAAACGTGAGCTGGAGTCGGACCTGTGGCGATAGTCTCTGGCGACAGAGAGTTCACGTTTGAGCTCGTGAGGTCGACGCGCTCGCGTGTCCCTCGACGGCTGGTGCTGGCGCCGGTGCTGCTCGCTGCCGTGTCTGCACTGCCTCGAAACGCGCTCGTGCTAGCTGCTCGCGTCGATGGCGCAGACTCTTGCACGGTCGTCCACTCGCTGCTGCTGCCGCCTCCAACGCGCTGCAGCATGTCTTTCATCTTCTGGAGCCGCTCACTCACATCTGTCTTGGCTTTCTCAATCTCTCCTGGTGACACGAGCTTCACCAGTGTTCCTACACAACGAGTCCATCGCCCCATACCAGTGCACGTGAGCTCTCGAGCATGCACAGACGGTAGCAACCACTGTCTGCGGAACGAGCCGCGCGCACCGATGCGTGCAGACGGCTTGTGGAACACTGGCGCGACTGATCCGTCTGGTGTGCCTGGACGTCCACTTGGCGTACCAGGGCGTGACCCAAGACCACTGCTACTCCCAGGACGAGACGCTGTGTTTGGACGACTCGAAGACGGCGTGTACGGTCGAGGCGTCACGTGGTGGCTAGACGAAGCGGCCGTCCCGCTCCGCAAGCCTTCAACGTGGCTCTGGAGGTGCGCATCATTGAGACTGTCGAGCGTCTTGAGCGCTGGGACGGCAGCGACAATGTCCAGGACGTAGCTATGTTCGCACAGCCCAAGCAGCATGAGAGACGAAAGGCCTACTTGCGCTGCGTGGAGTGCTCGTCGCAGACAGGCTCAGCACCAACGCACCTGTTCGAGGAGCAGCATGGATTGCCAATGACCCAGACGTCTTGCAGCGCGGTGCACGCGGAGAGTGCTTGGAGCTGAATGGACGAGCGAATGCGGTTGTTGCGGACATCGAGCGACTCGAGCTCAGGGAAGCGCGAAGCGACCGACGCGAGGTCGCTCAAGCAGTTGTCTTGGATGTAGAGCTCGTTCAAGGTCGGGAGCGTCGCAGCGAGGCTCTCGAGGTCAGTGATCCGGTTGCCATGTACGCGGAGCGTCTGCACTCGAGTCACAGACGAGTGTGGACACGCTATGAGACACAGTCGATGGCAGTTCTAGTCGTGCATGGCCACATGCGTACCACCAAGTTCGGTGGGAACTGCCCGTCGAGGGTCGTGAGCTGGTTATTCCCGACGTTGAGGTCTTCGAGCTTTGTGAGGTGTGCAAGGCTCCCGATCGAGCTCAGACGGTTGTCGCTCAGGTTGAGCGTCTCCAAGCTCGTCAAGTTGTCGAGACCCTGTTGTAGGACACAGAGCATCAGGAGCAGCAGCGTAGCAGATCAGCGAGAGAGAGAGAGAGAAGGCGTCAGGTGTTGAGACATCGTGACATGCGCACCTCGGCGACAGCGCCAGTGAGCTGATTCCGACTCAAGTCGAGCGAGACGAGGAGACGACAGGTCTTGAGGTGCTCGACGCGCTCGATGCGGTTGCCTTTGAGTCCGAGCGCCTTGAGCTTCACGAGCGCGAGCAGGTCCGTTGAGATCGCAGTGATCTGGTTCTCGCTCAAGAAGAGCCCTTCGAGGTTCGAGTTCCTGCCGTAGGACGCGCACACGATGCAGACAGCGTCAGCGACATCGACAGTCGAACAGTGAGTGAAGTGCCTGATCCGCAGCGGAGATCGTACGCGCGTAGTCCCTTCGTGGTCGTGAGCCTGTCGTTGTAGAGCTTGAGCTCACGCAGCTCGCGCGCAGTTCCGAGGTTCGTCAGCGCCTTGAGCCGATTGAACGACAAGTCGAGCGAGCAGAGCTTTGGGAGCTGCGCAGCAGGCACAGTAAGACGAGTGTCACTCAGACGCAAGGCTGTGCGTATGCGAGCGACGTTGTGCGTATGCGAGCGACGGTGCGCGTGAAGAGGCTCCGCACATACCTCAGACAAGTCGCCGATCTCTTCAACAGCGCGGTTGTGTGCGTCGATGGCAAACTTGCTCGAGTTTGACTCCGTGCACAGCATTCACTACGAGCAAGCACGGATCATGCGCACAGCAGCCGCAGCCGCAGCAGCGCTACTGTCAGCGCGATCAAAGACAGCTTCGTGGAGTGGCCGTCAGTCGCTAGCAAGTTGAGAGAGAGTTCGTCACGCACCAGCGCTTCACCATCTAGCACGCGAATCTGGAGCGCTTTCGCATCGCTCTTCATGGTACAGTCGGCGGATGCGCAAGCGCACGTCGCGCACACAGGCGAACAAGCGAGCGAGCGATGCACGTGACGACAGCGCTTGCACGTGCACTCGAGCGTGTTGCTCCAGTCTCTTCGAGCTCGAAACGACTGACGACTGAAGCCATGTGCCAATGTGCTCGTGTAGTATACGATGATGGCTATACAGTATACACTAGAAAATGCATGTGGACTACATACCTAGGTGTACCGAACCTACATTTCAGTTCTGACCAATCAGCTTCTGTGGTCAGTTCAAAAAACACTAGCGCCAAACGAAAGAGCTTCAGCACACACCGTCAAGGTAGCGCTCGCGCATGTCCGTCTGTGTGTGTGTGTGCGCTCGAAGGCGCGTCCATGGAGGTTCAAAGAGCGTCTGCTTGCATCGCTAACTGCGCTTGTGTCTTGACTGCGCTCTACGCGTTCGGTTGTCGCCTGCATCAAGATGGACGCGACACCGCGCGATGGAAACACAGGGCAGCAGCAGCAGCCGCCGCAGCCGAACGGTGCAGAGCTCGCTGCGCAGCTCGTCATGTTCCAGCAGCAGCAGCAACAGTACCTCAGTCAATTGGTGCGGTCTCTCTTGCACGCATTCGGTTGCATGTGTCTGTGTGTGTCTGTGTGTGCGATCGACTGACATCGCTCTCGCATGCTTGGGATGTGGCCACGCTGCTGTTCACCATGGCGCGACGATCGATCCCTGCTGGTGCAGATGGTACGTCCGGCACATCAATCGCGCACTCGCTCATGCTGCGTGGTTGTACGTCGCTTACGCTCTCGCATGTGGTCGCTCGCTCGATCGTACAGGCGAGCAATGAACACATCCGCGCACTGTACGGCGGCGGCGCGAACCCGATGCTCCCATCGCAGATGGTACGACGGCGCACGCCATCGCTCTTGGCTCTTGACGCTCTCGCCACGAGCGCAGCTACTGAAAGGCACACATACACATACACACGCTTGACGCAATGGCCCACAGCTCTCGCAGGCGCTCTTCCCGCGCGCGACGATGCCCAACACACCGGCCGAGACCGTGGAAGAAGAGCCCGTGTACGTGAACGCGAAGCAGTACCACCGGATCCTCATTCGCCGCCAGCAGCGCGCCAAGCTCGAAGCGAAGCTCGGGAACATGCGGCAGCGCAAAGCGTATCTCCACGACTCGCGGCACCAGCACGCGATGCGGCGACCGCGCGGTCCAGGCGGTCGCTTCCTCACCAAAGACGAGATCGAAGGGCTCAAGAACGGCACGATGCGGCTCGAAGACCTGCCGCGGAAAGCTGGCGGCGGCGGTGGCGCCACGACGCCCAGTGGTGGCAGTAGTAGTAGCGCAGGCAGTGGCCAGTGAGTCTCTCGATCCGGCGTCGTTGCTAACGGAGCAGCCACCGCACACGCGAGTGCTGCGTTTTGACATCCGTAGGACGTTCCAGTACACGTGCATGTTCGTTCGTTTGGTCCGAGGTCCGAGTGGCCGAGAGAGGGGGCGAGCTCCTACTTGTCCACTGGACGCACGTACGTGACGTCGCCAGTCTTGGTCACGACCAAGCCGCACACACGCGCGCGCTGCGACGCTTTGTCTTCGAGACCGAGACTCGCCCAGATGCGTCGGTTGCCTAGCGCCGAGAGCTGCGCGCGCTTGGCGGCGATCGTGTCCTTGTCAAAGTCCTCGAGCGGCGCAAAGATGCTCCCGATGTGGAGACTCCCTGTCCGTCAGTGGCATCATGCGTCAGTCCCAGGTGTGCGCACGAGCACGGCCACGCACGTCCGCACCGTTGTCAATGAGCTCGCCCGCCTCCTCTTCGTCGCCGCCCGCGTCTGCTTTCAGCGCTTTCTCGCGCTCAAACGCGTCGCCAGGCCGCGCGACGGGGAGCTTCTCTGCCACAACAGGCGGCGCATCCGACGACGCGCCAGCGGGAGCTGGTGTATCGGGCGACGGCGGAGCGTCGTAGTCGTTCCGGCGATACGACGGACGTTGCCCTAGTGCAGCGAGCGCGCGCGTAAGAGCGACTGGCGACAGCGGACAGAAGCGCAAAGAGAGAGAGAGGATGGATGGAGGACGTACCGTACGTGTTCTTCACACTCGTGCACGAGCACGTCGAGTTGCAGGCGCAGTGCGAGAAGTGGCAGAACCGACCGCGCTGGCACACGCCCTTGTTCTGGAAGTCGTAACACACGCCAGTGCCTGGCCCTGCTCACGACACACGACACGCCAAGCACCGTCTCAGCCTCTCGCACACTTGCACGCCCATGCGTCGCTCGGTCGCTCGGTCGCTATACCTGTGCCGCCCCCTTGACCGCTGCCGCTGCCGCGCTTCTTCTTGTTCGGTGGTGCGTAGTCCTGCCATCCACACAGCAACCATCCCATGACGGTCAGGCTCGCTTAAGCCGTAGCTAGAGACAGACAGGCAGACACACCACCACGAGAGACAATGGCTTGAGCGTACGTCTTGCGCTGCGGTCGCGCCAGCAGCTGCTGCCGATGGCGCGTCGTGCCGGATCTTGTGCATCAAGCTCACTTTCTTGCTCGGGTCGTCGGGGAACACGAGCTCAAACTCCTCGAGCTTGATGTCTTCGGCGATCGCTTTCTCGATCATACTCAGGTAGCTCCGCTCGAGTGGCATCGCTTTGTCTGGGCGACTGCGAGCAAAGCGCCAGCCACCTGCAGTGCCCAGCAAGACGAGGCAGGCAGTCAGTCCCTACGCATGTCCTAGGAGCACGAGGCCACGTCGCTTCATCGATCACACTGCGACGCACCTTTGCGCCAGCCCTGTCCGCGCTCAGTCGCATTGAACTCGGCGCTGCCAATGTCCCAGCTGCTCTTGTCGTGCGACGGCACGAACGTGAGCCACTCGGGATCGTAGACGCACTCGACAATGCGCGACGACGCTTTCTTGTCGTGTCGGAACAGCTCAAACTCGTCTGTCCATACCCATTCGACATGATGTTTGCATACGTGAGCTAGCATGTCCAGTAGATATCGACATCTCCCATCACGCGTCGACGTACCAGGTGTGAATGTGATCCAGTCATGGAAGACCTGCGTGCGCTTGTCGTGGATGATGAGCTTGAAGCCTGGCTTTGGCGGTCGCCCGCGCCACTCGACGCCGAGCTGGAAGTCGGCGTGGAGCTGCGCTGTGGGCGACCAGTGGAAGAGCCCTTTTGCATACCCTGGCGTGTACGGCATGAGCACGGGCGTGAAGACCAAGCCAGCGCTCTGCCGCGTCTGTGCGACGCGCGGGATGATCGTTCGGATCACGTGGCTCACGCGGTTCGCAGGGTACATCGCTTGGAGCACGAGCTGGAACGGGTCCGCGGGCTGTCCTTTCGGGGGCGCGACGGTCTTGCGCGGGCCAATGACGTCGTTCTGAATGAGCTTCAGGCGATCCTGGAGCTTCGACGCCATCACAGGACTGCCGTTGAGCGCCAGGATGTCGTAGAGCAGGAGCGTGAGCACGGACTTGGCGCCGTCTTTGTCGCACACGAGCAAGCCATCGAGGATCGTCCACTGGTGCGGCACGACCGCGCTGCGGTCCGTCCCTGGCTGCAAGCGATCGGGTCGCACGGGCGAGAACAGCGCGACTTCGCGCATGTCGTAGTTGGGCGAGATGAGGTAGCACCGCCCCTGCACGAGCAGTGCGAGGTACCGGATCCCGACCGAGCGCTCGCAGACAAAGTATGAGTGCTCGACGATCTGCGGCTCGTTGCTCCGCTGTAGAGTCGAGCCAATGTTCATCGGCGCGCGGTCGAGCTCGTTCCAGCCGACGATCACATTCACTTGGCGCTGGAGCTGCTTCTTCGTGGCGACGTGCACGGACTGGCCAATGTCGAGCGGCACGCCTGCGATCTGGTGCGTCGCAGAGGCGCTTGGTTGTGCAGAGGAGGGCCCCTGCGGCGGCGCTGCTGTCGCTGCCGACGCACTCGAGGACGCGCCTGCAGTCGCTCCAGCATGCGCGCTGCTGCTGTTGCTCGACATGATCTAGGTTGTGTTGTGGCTCATTAATTCACACTTAAGTTGTCGATTTAAGTACTGGCGTCTTAGACATATTCGATTCTAAGAAGGATTAGTTAGCTCAGCAAAGTGTTGAACTTTGACAAGCTGCAGCAAAGATCGACCAACATGGCGATGACGGCGCTCATGACCATGAGCCGCGTGCGCTCGCTCGCGACTACCTGTAGCAGCAACCCTCGAGCGTTTGCATCGACTGTCGCAGCGAGCGCAGTGCGTACTGTCCAGACGTCGCCGTACGCGCAGACGCACACGAGCGCAGATGTGATCAACTTTGGCGTTGGCCAGCCGTCGCCGTCGCTACTGCCGCTCGCGCTCTTCCAGCAAGCGGCGCAGCATCGGCTCCAGCACGGCCAAGACAACGCGCTGTTTCAGTACGGCGCAGGTCGGGGCTACAGCGCATTTCGCCGCGACCTCGCAGCGTTTCTCTCAGCGACGACATCCGCAGCAGTCGATGCCGATGCGCTCATGGTCACAGCTGGCAACTCGCAGGCGATCTCGCACGCCGCGATGGTGTTCACACAGCGCACGAAGCGCGCATTTGTCGAAGCGCCGACGTACTTTCTCGCGTTCGATCTCTTTCGCGAGCTCGGACTCGACCTCGCAGCTGTGCCAGTCGATGCAGACGGGCTTGACGTACGTCCAAGGACGACGCGTTCGCTCACGTCCGCGGCACTGACGTCTTGAGCGTCTCTGGTGTTTGAATGACGAGCAACAGGTCGAGGCGCTCGAGGCGCGCCTTCGCGCTGGCGACGTCCCTGCGTTCGTCTACACGGTGCCGTTCTTCCACAACCCCACAGGCGCCGTGCTCTCAGCTGCCCGGCGCTCGCGCCTCGTGGCACTCGCCAAGACGTTTGGCTTCCGCATCATCTCGGACGAGCCGTACAACTTGCTCGGTCTCGACGCGAACAAGGCGCCACTGCCGTCGCTTGCATCATACGACGCATCTGGCCATGTCGTGTCGCTCGGGAGCTTCTCAAAGATCCTGTCGCCAGGACTGCGACTCGGTGCGACGACGCCTTTGGCTTGCGGCGGCTATGCAAGGGCGAGAGCGCGCGCTAGCTGATCGGCAACTGACTGGTCGATTTGTCACGCGGCGCACTTGGGCAGGCTGGGCACAGAGCAGCAAGGAGACGATCGCAGCGCTCGCGTCCTGCGGCGCGATCCGAAGCGGCGGCGGCCAGAACCCAGTGACTGCTGGCATTGTCCACAGCGGTGCGTCCGCAGCGCACTGGCGGCCGACGGACAGAGCGCAAGCCTTCTCGTTGTCTCACCCCTGCCTTTTGACTCTCGCTCTCTCGTTCGTGTGTATGACGTGCGCTAGTGCTCGAGCTCGAGCTCCTCGCTCCACACATTCAAGAGCTCCAACGCGTCTTCGCTGCGCGCAAAGCCACGCTCTGTGACGCACTTCGCGCGCTTTGTCCAGACTGCTCGTTCATCGAGCCTCAAGGCGGGTACTTTGTCTGGCTGACGCTTCCAGACGGCGTCGATGCTGCGCAGCTCCTGACGCAAGCGTCCGCAGACCACGGCGTCGCGTTCACACCAGGCTCGCGGTGCGTCCTCCCATCCGACACCAGCAGCAAGGACGGTGACGATGCGGTCCTGACGACAAAGACAGCGTCGCAGTGTGCACGTCTGTCGTTTGCGTTCTACGACTGCGACGAGATCACACTGGGCGTGCAGCGGCTCAAGCGAGCACTCGCGTCCTACAGCCGCCCTCATGGTTGGGACGCGAGAGGATAGCGAGGTCGCACTAGCAAGCGATCACTGGATGACGAGGCACTGTGAATGCATTGGATGAACAAGCGCGTCCGGCGGTCTCGCCGCCGTGTGCGTCTCTTGCTGCTACTCGTCGGCAAGAGTGAGCGCGTGGCGGAGAGCCATTGCCGAATGCACGCGCGCGCTCTTGCGATCCGTCACGCGGTGTCGACTGCGTCGTCGTCGTCGAGTCCGACCCAGGACTCGAACGCCATGAGGAACTCCTTAAACTGGATCGAGCCGTCGTGGTTCCAGTCCATCTCGTTGAATCGCTGCTCCCAGATCTCGGCGTTGATCGACACGTCGCTCGGCTCTACGGCAGCATGCGTTCGTGCGAGCGTGGGCACTCGGTACGTGTGGATGCGAGCTGCGCAACGCGTACCTCTGTGAAAGCCAGCGCGCTCCTTGAGCGTCGATGTCTTCTTCGTCGGCGAGTGGAGCTGCGTGGACGCGCCGAGGCGCATCGCCATCTCGTCTCTGTCGCCACGCGTGAGGCAATGCGTGTGGCCACTGTCCGGTTCAGTGCCAAGGCGATGATCGAGAGTCGAGACACGCAAGACTGCCGCTTCGACGCACCTGTTGATGAGTCCGTTGCCGTCGACGTCAAACCAGAGGAAGGCATCGACAGCGAGCTGGAACGCCATGCGGAGCTTGTTGCCCTGCGTTCCAGTCGCCGATGTGAGTCCTATCACGCTTGGCGCATGTCCATTGCATAGCGTGGTCACGTAGTCCCTCACAGCGGCGCGTAGAAGATGCTGAGGCGATCGCTCTCGAGCGACGGGATCTTCTTCTCGACACCAGGCAGTCGTGTGAGCATCTGCACAAAGACAGCGCACTGCAGTTAGCGCTTGGTCGCGACCCAGAGCGTGCAACAACAGAGCGAGGCGTACGTGAAGCACAAAGCCGATGGCGAGGCACACGAGGAACTCCTTGAACGTGAGCCTGCCGTTCTCGAGCATATCGGACTCCTCGAACACCTGGCTGATCTCTTCCTTTGAGAAGCTCATGCCGAGCTTCTCGAACGCACTCTCGACGTCCGAGTACACGATATAGCCTGCATAGTACGAAGGTACGTTGTTAGGAGGCACAGCGTTGGACCGAGCAAGCAGCGTCAGCTACGTGCCTTTCTCGCCCTTGTCAAACTCCTCGAACGTCGACCGCACGCTGTTGAACGCTTTCTATGGTAGCATCGCCATTGCGAAGGCAGTCAGACCGACATTGCGGTAGAAGGTTGGGGGCAGTAGCGCCTTAGCGCGGCGACTGGGAGCTCTAGGACGACACTCCATAGCAGCAGTCAGAGCGAGGACGTACCGCGACAAGTGGGAACTTGAGCAAGATGCGCGTGAACGGGTTGCTTCGACTGCTTCATGTCCAGACCCACAGACGCATCGAGTGTGTGTGTGTGTGAGAGAGAGAGAGGTTGGGCAGCCGATTCAGTCCGAGAGCGTGGACGTGATACAGCGACAGCAGTGTCAAGACGCCGCACACGTACGGGTCCTTCTCCTCGAGCAAGCGCTTCTTCTTGAGCTCTTTGAGCGCATTTGCGATCCTACACATCGTGCGTCATCACACACAAGCGAGTGGGCGATGAGCAAACGTCGCCGCAACGACACCTCGTTCTCTCTACGCTTTGCTCAAGCAGAGCAGATGGTTCACTTGATGTCCAATGGCGTCATGCGCGCAGCTTCGGCAGCAGCCTGTGCAGCCGCCTGCGCAGCAGCCACGGACTTGCTCGCACTCCCAGCAGCTGCACCAGCGCCTTCGTGCGGCCGAATTGTTGCTGTGCTGATCGAGAGCTTTCCGTACGACGACGGTGCGTGGTGGTGGTGGTTGTGGCTGTGGTCTCTGCTCACTGATGATGAGGATGATGGAGGCGGTGGTGGGCCAGACGACGACGACGACGCTGCGCTGGCGCCGCTGATCGCGAACGACGAGTACGGCATCGATGGACCCTCGTGCTGCGTCGACGTCACGGGCACCGAGTGCTTAGTCCCCATGGTCAATCGCTCGGGTTGTTGGTCGTCGTTGGTTGGCGAGCGAAGAAGAGAACGGAATGGAGCCATTTCTCCATTCGGAACAACGTCGTTTGGCGCAATCTGAAACATGTCGCTCTTGATCTGAACCATTTCGATTAGATCTGCACGCTTGCAAGACCCTTGCCATTCCCAGATCCGTAATGAGCAAGGCAGGAGCAGCAGACGCAGGGAAGGCAGCGAGCGAGGGCGCGAGTGGCGCTGCTGCTGCCGCGACGCCAGCGGCCGCAGCAGCAGCAAAGAAGAAGAGCACGCCAAAAGCGCGCAAGCGCAAAGCGAGCGATGCAGGCGTCGCCTCGAAAACCGGCGTCTCGCCAGCCAAGAAGAGCGCTGCGAGCGACGCGAGTGCGAGTGGCGCTACTGGCGGCGCAGGTGCTGGTGCGCATGCTAGCAGCGCTGGTGGCACAGGCGCTGGTGGCGCACATAGCTCAGGTGCTGCTGGCGGCGCCGATGGACTCGTGAAGCCGTTTGTGAAGGGCGAACTCGTCGAAAGCAGTGCGTTGTCGTCACGACGAGCCGCAAGCGTGATATCACTGCTGCTTGTCGTGTCGAGTGACTGACAGTGCTCCACGTCTTCTGTGGTGCTGCGCCTTGGGTGATCGACGACACAGTCAAGCACATGATGTTTGGCTTTGGGGACGAACCGGAACCATTGGACGAGACGGCTGAGCTCATGGAAGACATGGTCGTCGAGTACGTCCACGCCATGGTACGCCCGCCCCTCTGTCTGTCGGTCCGTCCTGATCGCAAGCGCCTGCGTCTGACTAGTAGAGAGCGCGCTCTCTCTCTCTCTCTCTCTGTATCAACAGACGAAGAAAGCGATGGACTTGGCGCAGATCAAGGGCAAACTGGACACCGAGTGCTTCATCTTCCTCATCCGGAAGGACCCGGAGCGATACGAGCGCATCGCCGAGCTCCTGCGCGCAAACGACGAGCTCCGCGCCGTGCTCAACAGCGGCTTTGACCCGAGCGACGAGAAGCTCTACTAACAAACACGCGGACGAGGGACGAGCAGCTCTTGCGGGCCAAGTCACTCGACTGCTTGTGCTCGGCTCATACACAGTTGCCAAGTAGCTGGCTGGCTGCGTCGAGCGCTTGTGCTGCCTGTCTGAGCGGTGCGAGAGACGAGCGGAGAGCGTCGTAGGGCGGATTCGATCGACCCTGTGGGACTCTGCAGTGGGCAGGCGACATAATTGGCTGTCTGTTTGACTTCGAGCGAGCGTCCTACATGCACGGACGCGACCGGAAGAACGACTCGAGACCGAGCTGCCGCGCTTTGCGCCGCTTCTTGAGCAAGCGCGGCCGGAACGCGCGACTCGCACTCGCAGTTGTGCTGCTGCTGCCTCCGCTGAGCGTAAAGTAGTCGTCCGAGTCCTCGCCGCCATCGTTGTCGTCGTCGTCGTCGTCTGGGAGCTTCGTCAGTGACTCGTCAACGTCGTCGCTCGACTCGATCACGTCGGCTCTGAGCTCTTCGATGCGCGACACGGAGCGCGCGCGACTGCTGCACTTGGGCACGACCAGCGGCGACGCGCACGTCGTGTCAATGAACGAGCAGTCGCGCTTGACAGATCGGCGCTCGCACCACTGCGCTTGGCTTTGGTCTGCTTGCGGCGCGCACGTTTTCGAGAGACGGCGCGGCGGAGGCACAGCGACGCCACTCGTCCGTGGCGGGGGTGGGTTTGCCCTTGCTGTCCTTCTCGACGATCTGCGCATGGCCACTGCGGGGATGTCAAAGCCGTCTGAGCAACCCAAGAGCCAACGAGTCAACACGCCGCGTCAGTCTCTCGCTCCCACTGCCTCGTCACGCAGCCTCTCGCAGCAGCAGCAAGCACGACATGTGTGGGACGTACCGCTGAGCGAAGACTCGCTGTCGCTGTCGCTTGGCGCTGGTGTTGCCAGTCGCGGGTTCACATTCTCCTATCGCATGAACGAGTGCATGGCACGCGCAGTCAGCTCTCGTGATCCTTCGTTCGCGGACACACAGCTGGAGTCACACGGCCATACCTTCTTGGCGCGCAGCGTCGCTTTGAATGGCGTTGAAGCAGTCGAAGTTGTCGTGTCGCCTGCCACGCGTGGCCGGTGCACTGGAGACACTGGCAGAGATGCTATGGTAGAGCGCAATGCGTCCATGCCATCTGCAGACACGAGTGAGTGTGTGAGAGAGAGCGAGAGAGAGAGAGACTGGTGAGTCCTCGCTGCGGTCGAAGGCAAGATCGACCACGTCAGTAGCGCAGGACGACTGGCGCACCGTCAAACACTTCCGAGGACTCGTGGTTCCATTGCGACACTGCACACCGAGACGCACACGCGCGTACGTGAGCACACGGGGTCGCTCACACCGGACTGTCTGGTGCCTGTGGATGGATGACATCGACCATCCATCGGGCAGTCATCGAAGCGAGTACGTACAGTCTCGAAAGTCGACAAAGCTGCAGGGCTGGAGCAGCGGCTGCTGCTGCGTTGGCTCGACGTCCAGTCGCTCGTCCTCGTCGTGTCCACTGCGATCGCAGTCTTGGCTCGCGACGTCCGCGGCGCTGTTCGTGTCAAAGTAGTCCTGACTCGGCGCGAGCACGAGGTGATCCAGCTCTGAGGCGTCCTGCGCACACACCGATCGGTAGCGTCCGTTAGCAAGCCGGTCATGCGATGCGCCACCCAGCACAGGCACGTACGTATTCGACAAACGACAAGACGGGCGGTGGGAGCTCGTCGTCGTCGTCGTCGGCATCTTCATCCTCCTGGTCTGCATCCTCCTGGTCGTGGTGCACACGCGCGTAGTCTGGACGCAGCGCAGTCGCAGCAGGTGATTGTGATTGCCAGGCCGTGCGCTTCGTCTTCAGCGCGCGCTTACGAGCGAGCGCCATTGCGGATGCGCACGACGACGAAGACGACGAAGACGACAAGGCAGGAGACGACGACGCGGACGACCGCGGACGCTTGGCGCGCTTGAGCGTCGAGCCTGGCGATTCGCTCACCACGCTGTCGCGAACGTGGAGGTACGAACACGCACTACGGATGTCTTTGCGCGGCGTCTGCAAGCGCAACTGCTGCATCGCAGTCGCGTTCGGTAGTCCGCTCTCGCACTCCAGCTGCTGCTGTTGCTGCTGGCTCGATGGTACGACAATCGACAGCGCAGCGAGCGCTTTCGGCTCCATGAGCGTCGCTATTGGGCTATCGGTGACTGCTGCTGCGTGGCGCGTCGTCGTGATCCGTCGCCGTCGTCGCGGTGATGCATGCAAATGCGCACTGTCATGCGCTGCGCTGAACCACGTCGGGTCGTTTTCCGCGCGACTGGCGCTCGAGCTGCAAGATGTTGCGACGAAGCGCGGCTGTGGCAGTGCGACCGAGCACGCAGGTGTCGATGGCGCTGGCGCTGGCGGCTCTGCGAGCATCATGTCGACATCAAACTGCGTCCCGCAGCTCTCGCCGACGACGTCGTGCTCGTCAAAGTACATGGCAGCGCTGCTGCTGCTGCTGTCGTGTCGATAGGCTCGTGCTGGAGCACTCGCTCGCACACTAGCGCAGCGCAGGTCGTCGTGAGCGCGATCGAGGGAGAGAAAGAGCACGTGGACGTACTGCGGCGATCGCGAGGACGGCGCTCGAGGAGATGGTCTCGCGGTCGCAAATAGCCGTCACACACACATACACGGATTAGACGACCGAGTGTCCTTTTGCGTGGGAATGTGATCGCGAGAATGCACCAGCACATTCTCACACGATGCGCAACTTGATTTGAAAGCGAAATGCGCAAGCACATCGCGGCAGCCCTTCTGGGCATCACCAATACAGACAGACAGTGTATCGAGACGCCGCGACGACGAATGCTTCAGAGTTGGACGACACGAGGTGAAACGAGATGCCGAGTTGTTGTTCGAGTCGCTCGCGTACATGTGCCTCGATCGGCCGCGCTGTGTGATGTTTCGAACACAAAGCCACACACAACGCTTTAGACGAAGAGACAAAAGCAGCGATCAATCTCACCACAGATGTGATAGAAAGGTACCGGCTTCTCAAGCATGGTCTCCCGCGGCTCGATTGGGACAACTAGAATCCATCCAAAGGGTCCTGCGTGCAGTCGATGGACAATCTGGCGTGCTGCACTGTCGACCTCCACCGTGGAGAGTGCAAGACCGCGGAGCGCACGATCGCACTGCATCTATTCGTCACGCAGACTCGTTTTGATGTGGACGCAGCGCATGCAAAAGAGGTCAATATGACACAAAATTCATGTGTCGCACATAACCCTAAATTTATGGATTCGATTTCGAATGTATTTTGGCCATTGTGCTGTGTCTACCAGTGCAATATTTACAAATATTCGTGTCATTAACCGTAACGCCAAAGTGGACAAGCGATTCCAGTATTTGCATATGTAGACACATTTTGCGGCCAGATTGTAGCATTAATATATAGTTATTCGACCATCTAGACACAATAATCTCGCGCACCAACAATATCTCGGTGCACTGGAGCACCACATTTCCGAGCAACTTGTTAAAAGTGTCCACATGAGAATATTTGATACTAGAGTGCACCACATTTTGACTGCTGCGATCACACTTTTCGAAAGTACTAAGTTGAGCACAATCATCGATAAGTTGCCATTTTTCGCGTTTCATTATTTTTCGAGCTCATCATGGTTGCGCCACCAATGGGAACTCAGAGACTGACAGACCATGAACATTCGCTTTTTGGCCGCATCATGGTAGCGCCACCCGCCCTCTCCGCTAAATAGTACTTGTAATGTCCAAATAGAATTGACAGCAACGAACACCGCAGCAAGGCGCAAGCAGTGCAGGCGGAGGCTCTCACAGCGCGCAGCCCCCCATCGCGCATTGTGCTCCCTGATGTGTCAGCAGCATGTTGCAAATCTGTGCACAACAATGTTATACGTTGATGCCCGCGAGAATGAATGCGAATCACTTGCCTATATGCGGGTTTGAAACGTGTCGCTGCAAGCCGAGAGTGAAAGAGTACATGAAGCGTGAGGGAGATGAAGTGAGGTACAAAACGACGCAATACAAGGCGAAGTATCGTGCCTGGGTAAGAAGTGTAGGTGCTTCGTTACGACAAGCACAGAGTTCTCTTCAACCTCTCCTCTAGTAGCACTCATTAATTTAGTATGTACTAACATGGCAGCGTGGTCAGTTGATTGATACCATTGAGATGCTGGACAGCGTGACGTCGGTGCGAGAAGGGAAGCTTGAAGAAACAGCACAGCGCATTGCCCGCTGCCCCCACCGTCGGCAAATCAATAAATGCTGCAGACAGGTAGCAAAAATGTTTGGGTCACGCTCGCGAGCAGCTCTTGCGTCCTTGTGTGTGGTGTCGACACTGGGTTCTCTCAAGCGCCAGTGTGTATGAAGAAGACGAAATGCGGACCAAACAATAAGAACCTGTCGTGTCGAAAGTGTATTGACGCGAACTCGATCAGGTCGTATTTGTAGGCAGCCCTAAGTAGAGTGAAACGACTTGTACTCTTAAAGGATATATGTGTATTCACGTGCGCTAGACAGATAAACGGATTTGAACTGTGGTGGTAGGTACGTAGCTCAATGATGAGCGAGTGTGAGGAAGTTCTTCAGTGAATGTTTCGGTTCAAGAAATGTAGCAAATACTAGTTTGCGACGACTGGCTGATACGTTGCGTTTGAGGCCGATGTGCGAATAGAAATTGTGATGTTTGAGTAGTCACGGGATTTGGAAAGTTGTCGCTGATAATTTTATGTTGTGGTTGTAAATAAGGTGTTGCAGATATCATTTGAAAATAAGTTGTTGCAGATATCATTAGCGCTTGCGTCAGGGTTACGTAGAATCATATCCACACAGACATTGAGCTATCGACACTTGCAGACTGGTGTGAGCTACGTGCGCTCTGCGTGGGTTTTTCCACGCAGAGCGATTTTTGGGGTTGTGTGCTGAAGTATTGGATGTTCCTCTTTACAGACTTGCTCCCAATGTGTTCTTATGAGTGGTTCATAGCACTCCCGTATTTTAACGAGTATTTTAAATATTGATAGCGGAGAACATGCATAACAATGACAATGTGCTATATTTCGTGCGCAATCGACAGCTGGAGTAGGTTTGTGAACGTGTGTATGTCTCGGCTTATCACTGGACTTTAGCATCTTGGAACCTGTAAGGCAATTGAGTGCTGGTGTTCCACAAGTTGCAGTCCCTGAATGTTCGTCAGGCGACATCAATCCGTTATCTTGCTCATGTGTTGCTGCATAGTCTTGACTTCATTCCTTGGCAAATTATGTACATATATGCAGATCTAACACTCTCAATCAGAACTGGTTGGTTTCGTTCTTCACGCTTGTCGACAGGTATATTGTGAAACTCCACCAGTTCTTGAAGCTTGCACTCAGGTGTGTCTTCTACAATCACCCAAGTTCACGAGTCACTCATGCGTTGTGTTCGAACTTAGTAGCCTGGAGGATGGTGGTGTTAGATCTGAAACGCTACTTCCAAGTAGGGCCGTGTAAAAATGGCGCGAACTCAATGTGAAGAAGTTGTATTGAATTTTGTATGTTGTTGGACCACTAGATTTAGAAATCACTTTGAACTTGGCAGACTGCTTCGCTGTTTTGGCAAGTGACATACAAATTTGAATGTTAATCTACTGATCGACATCTAAATCTAAATACATCGCTCTATATGTGTAGACTTTAGATAACAATGTCTAGATTTAGCACAATTTGTTTAAATGGTTTCCCGCTTTTTTAGGCCAAACAAGTGAGCTAAGAAGAACTGCAAGACTCAAGAAGTGACCTGCTCGACGAGCGCTCGCTGGTCCTCCCTCTGTCGCTCCACCTTCCTGTTGCTGCTGCTGCGCACGTGCACACCGCACCGCAACTCACACACATCGAGACGAGCGCTGCAAGCAGTGGCCGACACTGCACCCACTCACACACACTACCAGCCGCAGCAGATAAACCGCCATGGCGTACGTCACGCTCACCAACATCACGGTGCTCGACAACCCGACCGCATTCACGAACCCATTCCAGTTCGAAGTCACGTTCGAGTGCGCACATGCGCTCGAGGATGGTACGCTCTTCTCTCTCTCTCTACACGCACACACATGCGCTGCCTCTGTCATTACGCTCGCACACGAGCCTGCATGTGAGCGCTTGCATGCATGTGTGTGTCGCAATGCTCAGCGAAGCGCCACGTGTCGTCCTGTCCACTCACTCGCTCGTAACTAACGACTGCGCGTGCCACACGCGATGGTCTTGGGCAAAAAGCAGACCTCGAGTGGAAGATCACGTACGTCGGGAGCGCTGAGGACGAGTCGCGCGACCAGATCCTCGAAGAGGTGCTCGTCGGTCCCGTGCCCGTTGGCACGAACAAGTTCGTGTTCCAGTCCGATGCGCCAAACCCCGAGCTGATCCCGGACGAAGACAAAGTCGGCGTGACGGTCGTGCTCGTGACGTGCTCGTACCGCAGTCGCGAGTTCGTGCGCGTGGGCTACTACGTGAACAACGACTACGCCGACCCGTTCTTGCTCGAGAACCCGCCGCCGCGCGTCGACATCACGAAGCTCCAGCGCAACATTCTCGCCGACAAGCCGCGCGTCACGCGGTTCCCGATTGACTGGACGCCGGCTGGCGCGCGCGACCAGGACGCAGCGATGAACGAAGGCGCCGCAGCGGGTGTCGCTGGCGCTGCAGGCGTCGACCTCGCCATGGACTTTGTCGACGACTTGGAGCTCGTGAAAGCCGCGGCGCGCCTTGACCACAGCTACACGGACATTGTGATCGGCGCGCGCACGGCGCAGGAGGAGGACATTGACCTCGAAGACGACGACGACGACGATGAGGACGAAGGAGAGTCGGTCGAAGACGACGGCGACCAGGAGATGGACCTCGACGAAGACATTGACTTGGACGAAGACTTGTAGAGCATGTGGATGCGTGAGAGAGGACGAGACGGAGAGATGGAGAGGAGAGTAAGCGTGCGCAGGGCATGATCACACACGCATATCAACACACACACACACACATTCGCATGCCGTCGGTCGATCGACTGTCCAGTTGGCCATGCGAGAGAGAGCGAGTGGCTGTGAGGCGCTCCGCAGCACTGGAGGCAGTGCTGTGCGAGCACTTGCATGTGCGTGAGCGAGTGCGGGGCTTTCGAACACAGCGTGCTCGAACGATGGATGAAGCAGACACACGTGGGGCAGCAAGTGGCTTCGGATGGCAGTGAGCTATATCCGATCTGCCGCAGCGTCGCATGGACACACAAGGCAGTCGAGCACTCTCGGGCTTGCACATAGCAGTTCGCGAGCATGAGTGCCGCACGCGTGCTGACGAATCGCTTTCGGTCAGCGGAAGCGCTGGCGCGGAGCGCACAGCTCCGCGTCATCCGCACAACGCAGCAGCAGCAACAGGAGCACGAGCGCCTTGGCCGCATTCAGCTCCCGACGCACTGGTTCCGTGCGGCATTGCTCACGCTCTTCCTCGTGCGTCTCTGCCTCCTCGCGTTCCTCGCGTTCCTTGCGTTTGGCTACTACTTCATGACGACGCCGGTGTTTGAGAACCCACGCAGCGCGTACAAGCTCCCGTCACCGACCGTGCTGTTCACGTTCAGCGTGACCCTCGGCTCTGGCGCCGCTGTGTACACGTGCCAGGTCGTGCAGATGGTGCGCGCATCAGTGATGTCTGGACGATTAGTCTTTCGAGCAAGCCCAGTGGCATCGATGCGGCGCAACAGCAACGACGACGACGCAACCAACACCTCGATTGCGCGCGTGCTGTGGCACCACTCGAGAGCGCTCTATGCTCAAGTCTTTGGTCGACGCGGCTTGATGGGGATCGAGCACCCGCACTTCTACCAGCTCCTCGTCACGCGCGAGATTGCGCTTCAGGGCTACCAGACGTACTTGTCAACGACGCTCGTGCCGCGGCGCTGGATCAGCGACCTCGCCACCGCGCTGCTCGTGCTCAACTGCTGGTCACCACTGCTCGTGCATGCGTTCGGTCCCAAGTCGCTTGCGTCGCAGCGTGTACTCTGCCTCGCAGTCGACATGGCGCTCGACATTGGCTGGTCCATTGTCGTGCCTCTGTGCATCATCTTGCCGTACCTCCTCACGTACGAGCGCAGGTACGGCGCGTTCCCTGACCGCTACTTGGCCGACAACAGCTGGATGCTCGGGTGGGAGATGGCGATGTGGCAGTTCTGCTTCACGTCGTGGCTCGACTTTGTGTCGTCCATGTTCCCGTGCGTCGGCATCCTCGCGTCGAGCCGCACCATCGCTGCGCTGATCGACGAGCAGCGAAGTGGCGTCGTGCCAGAGCGCTCGCTTGCTCTGCAGGCGTCACGTCCAACTGAGCAAGACGTCATGAAGTTCACCAGCGTGGACGCATTCCAGCAGATCGTCCCGACGTCGCGAGCAGCACCACGAAGATCGCTATCCGTGCCACGAGGGCATAAAGTTGCTGTCGCACCAGTTGGCATAGCGTCACCTCGACCTCCTCGACCTCGCGTTCATGACGCTACCAATCGATGCATGAGCGCAGCGCTGTCGAACATCAACGTCCACTTCATCGCGTTCTTCTCGCTCGGCTGTCTGATCATCGGCGTGCACGTGTACGCGATCGTGACAGCAGGTCGCCTCCACAGCGACGTCGATGCAAGCTGTCTCGTGCGCCTACGGCCGTGGTTCTCGCGCGACTACGCGTGTGCATACGCTAACATCAACTGCTACGCCGCCCACGTCGGCACAAGCAATCGCAGCACCAGTAGCATCGGCGCAGTAGAGGACGACGAAGCGGTGATCCGAGCCCACTTGATCGCGTTCGAGCCGAGCGCGCTGCAGTACCTCGTGATCTCGCACGCGGCAAACTTGACGCTCCCAAGTGCGCTCGCTACGTTCAGCAACCTCCGGATGCTCGAGATCTACAACTCGACCGTCGTCGCGTGGCCACTCGCTGCCGCGATCACAACAGCGTCGCATCCGAACCTGTGGAAGCTGAGCTTGGTCCGGTCGAATGTGTCGGCGCTGCCGGAAGCGCTAGTCATGAGTGCGGCGCCATTCGTCGCTGTGAACCTCGTCGCGACGAACCTCACGACACTGCCAATGGCGATGTACTCGAGCTGGCGCGCGCTCAAGTACCTCCACATTGAGCAGAGTAGCTTGCGCGTCGTGCCACCGGCGATCCCTGCGATCGAGACACTCAATCGCGTATCTCTTTGCAGCAACGAGATCGAGAGCCTCGCGACAGTGGAGCCGTTTGCAAGTGCACTCTCCGTCCTGAGTGTCGCGCAGAACCCATTGCGAGCACTACCGCCCGAGACGATGAGAGACGCGTCGCGGCTCCGGGCACTGTCATTCGAGTACACGCTCGTTGCGAGCACACCAGCGTGGGTGGCTGAAGCGTCCAACCTCGACGTGTACGGCTACGAGAGTGTCCTCTGCCGAGCGCAGCAAGAGAGTGGCGGCGTGCTCGACCGCCGCATCAACTGCGTCACGTCCGCGCCGCAGATCAACTGTTACTACCAACTCGCGCTCGTGGACGAGTTCCTCGGCATTGGGCCATCGCACTCGGTGATCGCGTGAAGGGGCGAGACGTCCGCAGCAGCGAGACAGACAGAGAGGCGAGCGCGAACCAAGCCAGCAGCTCTGTACTGATAAATCATGCTTCATCAAGTGTCCACCTATCTGTCCATCTCATCTGTATGCGTGTCCACATCTCTGTGTGTATCTTGTGTCCACCTCTCCTCTCTCTCTCACTCTCTCACTCTCTTACTCGCTCACTGCACTGCCGACTGTCGTCTCGAGCCCATGCGCTCGTCCGCTGGCTAGATCACGTAGCGAAAGACGCGGCGACGACGCACTGCTTTCTCACCAAGTGCCGGCACGAGCGAGTCGCTCGGGAGCTGCGGAACGTGCTCAAGGAGCCCCCATGGGTCCACGGGTGCGTGCGTGCGCTTTGCTGTCGCGCGCTGCACTTGCAGTGGCTGCGACCCGAATGCAGTGCGCGGGAAGACGGCCCACACACGGCGCTTCAACGCCTCTGAGAGACCGAGCGACTCGACGAGCTCCTGCTCACGACCAGGGACACGATGACACGCACAAGCGTGAACAAGATGCGTCAGGTATCAGCATCACCCATCACAGACAGTCACGTAGGCACGTCGGCAGGCAGAGACGTACAAACTCCTTGTCGTGGAGCACCGACGCGCTCACGAGCGGGATGAGGTCGAGGATCCAACTGAAGAGCGAGAGCCCGACGCCGCGGTTCACAGCCGACGTCCCGAGCAACGAGAACAGCGTCCGAACGATCCGATCGCGGTAGCAAATCGTCAGTGCGACGTGCTTGCTCTGGCCGATCACAGCGACGAGCTGGAGCCGAATCGCGAGCTTCTTGCGCAGTCGCTTGAGAAACGACAGCGACGCAAGTGCACTCGACGACGCGCTTGGCGATGCTAGCGACGTGCCAGCAGTCGATGCGCGGTCGTACTGGCAGCAGCCGTCATAGAGCCACTCGAGCTGCGTGGCGAGCGACATCATGTACCGTGGCAAGAACGCATTCCCCGGCGGCGTGCACATGATGCCGCAGATGAGCCGCACGACCGTTGTGCCGTTGATCGAACGCGCAAACTTGTCGCGCTGCGTGTACTTGACGTCGTCCTCCATAACTTGGAGGATCTTGGCGATCACAGACCCCATCGCGCGGCGCGAGATGCTGCACACGGTCGCCGCGTAGAGCGACGCAACCGCGGCCTCTTGCGCCTCGCGTGCTGCTTGGACCATGTTCTGCTCGGCATCCGTGAGCGCTTTCATCGTCGTACTAGTTGCTGGCGTCGTTGGCGTCGACGGCTTGCTCGACCGGGTCCATGCCGAGAGCGTCTGCTGCTGCTGCTGACTGCTTGGGACGTCGTCAACGCTAGCGCTGCTGGTCGCTGGAGCCGCGCGCACGAGCTGCGCAGTGGCGATCGGCGAGACCGAGCAGAGCGTCGACGACGCGCTCAGGAACCCAGGACGCGTGCTCCGCTTGAGCGTCCGGAGCACGATCAAGTTCGACAGGATCTCGGTCGCACTGCTCGACTCGTCAAACTCAACGTCGATCTCTTCGTCCTCGGACGACGACGCGCCGCCAAAGCGCATGGCATCGTCCAACAGACTGAGACCGCTGTTCGAGCTCAGACTGTCGCTGTGGTGCCGCTTCGGTGCGCGCGTCGAGAGGTCATGCTGCTGCGCTTTGCGCTTGAGCTGCTGCTGCTGCTGCTGCTGCTGGCGCGCGCGACTCGCCTTCTTCTTCGTGCGCTTCACTTTGAGCTGCTGTCGACTCATCTGCAGGTCGAGGTAGATCGAGCCGCCTCGGTTGAGCGTCCAGACGTTCATCTGGTCAATGATCTGGTCGACTTTGAGGAGCTGGACTTGGCCATTCGCGTCTTCTGCAGGCGAGTGCGGCGGTCGGAAGAAGTGCGTGAGGAGCACCGCCGTGTGCCACTGCTTCTTGTGGTACACGGGCAAGATGTGCTTCTCGCGCGCCTCCTTCGTGTCGTGGAAGATGATGTCGCGCACAATGCCGTCGGACGTGAGGTTGAAGAGCGTGATGCTCGCAAGTGCCCCGCGCTCCTCGCGCTTGCGCAAGAGGAAGTTGTCCTCCATCTGGTACGAGATCTGGCACAAGAGGTGCACGAGTGGGAACATCAAGCACGCCGGCACTTGCGTTCGCATGAAGCGCAAGTGGTACTTTGTCTAGCGAGAGCGTCACAGTCACACACACACACACAGAGCCACACGTGGAGGCGCTCAGCGGTCCGAGTCTCCAACAACCACTCGAGTACGCTGTGGTAGAGAGCGAGGCAAGCACTGGACGCACCAGCGGTTCGTCAAACATGACAATCTTCTGTGGCTCCATCAGAACGTTTTGAGGCGGTTCCGAGAAAAGCTGAAACACGAGCGCCATGGCGAGGAGCTGGCTCGGGAGGTTCGGCGGCGGGTCGCGCGATGCGCGGCGCTGTCGACACGGAAGGGCAGGAAGAGAGTGAGATGTAGTGAGTGTACCGTCAGTGACTGGGTCTAGGACCACGACGGTGTTGGACGGGAGTGCAAGAGCAAGAGCAAGAGCGAGAGAGAGAGACGAAAGAGGACGTACCAAGCGCGGGAAGAGCGGCACGAGCACGAGGCGCAGGACTTGCGTCAGGTCGAGGACTTTGTGGATGATGAGCGAGATCAGGAACGCTTTCAAGCCGTACTGGACCTTGTCGAGGCGGCCCTTTTGGTTCAGCAAGAACGCCTCTTTGCCGTTCTCCAAGTTAATGAACGGGTTCCGCGTGCGCTTGTTCTGCGTCTCGCTGCCGCAGAAGCCCGGCAAGACTTCCTTCTGGAGCCACACCACGAGCGTGTTGGCGAACTTTTCTTGAAAGTCTTCGCCGTCCGGGTGCTGCTCCACGACTTCGCGAATGAGTCGCACGCAGCGGTGGATGTAGTGCGGCGTCATGATCGGACGGCGGCAGTTGCTCTTGATCCGCGCCGAGATGTTCGCCATCCACTTGTCCATCACTTCGCTCAGCACGGCGCGGAGGAAGAAGACGTAGTTGGGCGTCCGGCGCTCGCGTGTCGCGTTCGCGTTCGTCGATCCAACGGACGCAGACGCCATGCTCATGTTGATCGCAGCGACAGCGTAGTCGATCGCCGCGTCGCGAGCTTTCGCCTCGGACGCTGCAGTCGCTTCACCGACAATCTCGTGCCACGCCAGACTCGCGTACGCCGGTGCTTCAAACGCGACTTCGGGTGCTGCAGTCGCGTTGCTGCTGCCTTGACTGCTGCTATCAGGACTCTGCAGCGGCGTCGGCGTGTTCACCGACGGCTTGTCACTTGCAAGGCCGCTCTCAAACAGCTTCGCTTGGAGCGCTTTGAACGACCGCGAGAGCGCGCTCTTGAGCTCCGGCGGAATCACTTCGCGCGACGGAATGCGCACGATCGGGTTCGTCGCTTCGAGCGACAGCTCTTTGGGCTTCTGGCTGTTTGCGTCCTGGTTCTTCCGCGCCGTCTCAGCGATCGGACGCAAGAGCGCGAATGGCAAGTCGAGCTTCCCGATCTCTTTCTTCTTTGCGTGCGCGTAGTACATCTTGCAAAAGAACTTGGCGAGGCTCCCAGCTTTGTCGTCTGCAGTCTTTGGGATGCGATGGAAGCGGTCGACGAACGCCTGAAGGAGGAACGGGATCTGTCCCGCGGCGCAGAACGCGATCTCGTGGCGCTCGATCATCGCAACGACGACGTTCTTCACGAGAAAGACCGGGGAGTTCCGGAGAAAGTAGACAATGACTTCGAGCAGCGCGAGCACGTCGACGATCTCGAGGACCAAGCACACGAGGCGCACAATGTGCTCGACGCTCCCGAAGTCCGAGAACCGGAAGAACGTCGGCTCGTTGTAGATGTTCCGGAGGAACCACGCCGCGAAGCGGCCTTTGTCGTGCCCGCACATGGTCTTCACAGCCGACACGAGCTCGCCGACTTTGCCTTGGTACTCGACTTCGCGCACGACGCGGCTCGCGCTCGCGTCACTCACGTCGTGCGCTTGCCCGTGCGTGTGGAAGACGTAGACGCAGAGCGACTGCGCGCGCTCGAGCGTCTTCGAGTACTGCAAGTGCTTCGGCTGGAGGTCCATGACGTCGAGCCACCGGAGGAAGCTCAACTCGCTGTCGTACCGCTCCGCCGGGTACATCGGAATGCTCGTTGGCAACGGGCACGGACCGCGTGGGAGCTGCCACAGGTACAGCTTCAGCCGGTCGGTCATTGAGAGCAAGTGAATGTCGTTCGACTTGTACCCGCGACCGGGCGAGCACTCGATGTTGTACGCAGTCGGCGTCGGTGCAACGCCAGCAGACGCCGACGAGCTGTGGACCGACGACTGCTCTTTGAGCGACGACGCTGCGCTGTTGACTGCCGAGAGGATGCTCGCATTGCCTGCTTCAGTGCACATTGCGGCAAAGTCCACGAAGCTCTCGACGCTAAAGAGCCGGCGGCGCACGAGGAGACAGAAGAGGTCGATCAGCGGCGTCACTTCGGTGATCACCTTTGGCTCGTAGCGCTGGAGGAAGCTCTGGAGCGCGCCTTGGAGCACAATGTGGTGGCTCGACGCGTCGGCACCAGGCAAGAGGTGCTTCCTACAGAGAGCGAGCGAGCGAGAGAGAGAGAGCATCAGCGATTGTGACCACACTCCAGAGACCAACAGCTAGGACGGCGAGTCAGATCCTACACAACGTACTCTTTGCCGAACGCCTGCAGCGCATTGCTGTGCATCTCGAGCAGCGAGAGCGCCGAGAGGTAGCGGTACTCGGCCGGGCGCTGGCTCGTGACTGCCCACTCGCAGATGAGAAACACTGCCGCGATGTCGACTGGAAGCTCCTCGGCGTCGAACGGCAGCGGCACAAACACTTCGTTGTACACGCGCTGGAGGTCGATGCTCGCGTCTGTGCGGTGGAACCGATCGAGCGTCTGCAGCACTTGCGCCTCGTTGCGCATCGACGCGAGGTTGAACGCCGACGGGTACGACTGCAGATAGGACGGACGGTGTACGGAAAATTAAACCTCGAGCCTACACTCCGAAGACAAGGACAGTCGATGAGGTGGTGGCGCACCTGCTGGAGGCGGAGGATCCGCCCTGAGACCTCTTTGCACTTTCGACGACATCGTGTGATGCAGTCCTCGATCGCCGCTGGGCCGTACGCATCGCGGTTGAAGAACCGGTCTGTGAACACGAACTCTGGCCACAGCGACGGTGCTACGCAGAGAGAGAGAGAGGGAGAGGTGCCGGGAGTCAGTCGCTCGTTGAATCAGCATCAACCACATAGCGCCAGACGTACCGCCCTCTTCCATGCGCACGAGGATGTCAAAGCCGTTGAGCAAGACGTCGCGCAGGAGCTGGCAGAGCGCAACGATGAGCTCTTCCTGGAGCGAACTGGCAAGGTCAGCTGGGATCTCGGTCCCTGGTGGCAAGAGGTACCGCAAGTGCTGAACAACCGACTTCACGAGGAGGATCGTCGAGTCGGCGCAGTGCAGGAGCTCGGGCAAGAGCTTCTGGATGACGGTGAGCAGCTCCATCGTCTCGTTCACGCTCAGCGAGATGACGGACGCACAGTTCCCGCCACTGGCGCTCCGTGGCGACAGCGCTTTCTGGAGCAGCGACGTGAGACCGTCAAAGTACCGGAAGCGGTCGAGCAGACCGAGGTGGTACTGGTACTCCGACAGCTTCAGCACGTACGACCACTTGTCGTGCAGCGACAGCTGCGGTGCTGCGATCGAGCCGGTCGTCGCAGTCGGCGTCCCAGCTGCGGTTGCTACCGTTGCAACGTCGCCATGGCGGTGGCTCACCACGATCTTCGCGCTTGCTTGTGCGGCTGCGACTGCTGAAGCAAATGCACCTGGAGCAGCCATAGCTGCGGTCTTCGTCTCGCTCTCGCTCTTCTTTCCGCTCTTGCTCGCTTGACGCGCGACCGAGTGCAAGTAGTCAATGAGCTGGTCGGTCCAGCCTTGCGACCGACGCTGGAGCCGTCGCGGGTTGTAGAACCAGTCCCCGAGGCGCACAGCGCAGTCGCGCTTGATCTCGTTCATCTCGGTGTACATGACGTTCAAGCAAATGAACCACGTCGCTTCCGCAAAGCCAGGGCGGTACCGCACGACGCACTCGAGGAGCGGACACTTGGAGACGTTCGGCACGGGCCGCCACTGCTTGAACGGCACGCCATAGAGCTGCACGAGCTCCTGGATGCTCTTCTTCCCGCTCGCGAGCTCGCTCATCCACATGTGCGTCGTCCGCTCCTCTATCCGCCGCACGTTCCGCATTAAATAGGACGTAAATACATGGTCTTGCGCGCCGGGCGGCGCTGGTCCGAGGATGCCGCCGGCGCTGCTGCTGCTGCCGTCGAGCGCCGCGGCACTTGCGTCTGCGTCGTGGATCGCTTGAATCACATCGGCGGCTTGCGCAATGTCGTCAAACACGGGGAACGTCTTGTCCGTGAAGAACGAGTACTGCAAGTGCCAATTCGCGCCAAAGCCCCGCGGCAGTGGGTTCACGTACGCTGCACTGCGCAGTGCGTGGACGCGGAACTTCTCTTCTGGGAAGTTCATGTTCGTTGGGAACACACCCGGTGCTCCGAGCTTCTCCGACACGTGCGGGTTCTCAGGGTCCTACACGCCACTCACAGCGGAGTCGGTTAGTCCAACCAGTTGGCCTACCGGACAGAGCTGTTTCACCTCGGGACGAACTAGGCTATCGAGGACCAATCGTCAGACGCACCTTCATGTACGCAGTGTCAAGACCGAGGACGCGCACTGCGACGTCGGCTTGCGACAGATTCGCTCGGCGCACGCCCGTGCGATGCATCTGGAGGATGTTGTTGCGCTCTCGGAGTCGCACAACGGGGTTCCCCGATGCGCCAAACTGGTACTGCGACGACTGCGACGACTGGTGCGACTGACTCGAGGACGACGCATTGCTGCTGCGGTCGCGGTGGTGACTACTGCCACGGTCGCGCGACTTGGACCGACCGCGCGAGCGGTAGTCGCGGTCGCGATCGCGGTCACGCGATGAACTTCCGAGCGCATTCGACGAGTTCCGCCGCGGCAGCGCATTGCTTGGACCATTGCCACTTGCAGCACTCGAGCTGCCGCTGCGTGACTGCTGACTTGGCTGGGACTGCGACTGCTGGTAGCTCGAGCGACTGCTGCTGCTGCTGTGCGACGATCGGTAGCTACTGTTGCCCTGTTGGTCTTTGCTGCTCGAGCCACTGCGCGACGACGACGACGCTGCTGCGTCGGATCCGCTCGGTGCTTGCTTGCGCGAGTGCTCACCGCTGCTGCTGCTGCCGTTCACGTGGCGCTCCGACGACGCACGCGGCGCAGCTCCTTTCGCGCCGGGCCCTTCTGGGTTGTGGAACGCGCTGGAGGCTGCGCTAGTGCTTTCCATCATGTGCGAGGACTGCAGGAGACAAAGGAGCAGAGAAAGCGAGCGAGGGAGAGCGAGAGCGATGAGTGAATGAGCTGGGTGCTAGCGACGCACAGACACGCAGCCAAGCAGACAGTGGCTCGACTCGCCACTGCCACGTAGCAGTCGCTCGTTCGTCTCAACCACCAGTCGCACGCACCGTGAGCCTCGCCTTCCACGTGCGCTCTCAGCTGTGAGCGCTCTTGCTTGTTTGACTGATCGGCTGGTTGGGTGTTCACAACACGCAACGACTCTGGGTGGTTCCGAGCTCTTGGCGACTGGAACAAGCGAAGAAGCGACTGACTGAGGATGATGCGACTCAAGTGCTCCAGTGCGTGCGCGCAGTCAGAGACTAGCGGCGGACGCTTTGCAACGGAGATCGGTCTCTACACACGTCAGCGCTCTTGCTCGGTGTCACTCGTCCACGCTAGAAGCGACCAACGGCAGGAAAGCGTGCTCGCTGTGGCGTCTCGTGAGCAGACACGGCTGGAGTTTCTCGCTCTCGGTCTCAGACGGAGCACGCGCGCAAACGCTTGGATACTCGCTCGGCGCACTCGGTAGTGGTCGTTGCGATCGCTCGGTGACTCGTTGGTCGCTCGCTCGGGCGGCTTGCCTCCTCCTCCTCCTGGTCGCTCGCTTGCTGCCCCCTGCGCTGCTCTTCTGTCATTCAACCCCCACGAAGCGCAGTATGCTCAACATCTTGGCATTTGTATCGACATCGATTTCCTCGAGTTTCATACAATGTCCAAGTGGATTGGCGGAGTCGACACTCGATCGGGTCCAGTGGACCACACGAACTGCACTCGTAAACTACGCTTTCGATGGATTTGAAACCGGCATAAAATGCAGGGACGACCTCTGCCTCATCGAAACCAAATGACTTGAACGTTGTATCGACAGCCAGCTTCGATATGTTCTTCGTCTTCGTCGTGCGTGCTGGTGCAGCAGCGCTGTCAATCACGATGGCTGCCAATCCGTCACTCCTGCGCGTGCACCGACACCCCCACGCGCCTGCGCGGCGCCACCACACACTCGACGACGGTGACAACGCTGCCGCTCGCCATCGCCACCACCACCACTCGCACACCCACCCACGCACTCACTCCCCCACGCTCGTGCGCGACGCCTCGCTGCGCGCCACAAGCCCGATCTTCTGTGACACCACCACTCACATCCGATTGATTCGCACGAACCATGGCAACGCCGCCACCGTCGCCTGCAGAGCTCACGACGCTCTTGCCCGGCAAACACGAGTGGGACAGCGGTGAAGGCGGACGCGCGATCGGCTTTACGTCGCCGGATGTCCACCGCACGCGCGCACCGCATCGCCGCCATCGCCACCGCCACCGCTCGTCGCTGCGCAAAGACATCTGGACGATCCTGCGCTTTCGCTCGTCGATCCGCCATCGCTCGTCGCTCCAGCGCGCGTCGTACGCGTTCGAAGTCTGCATCCTCACGCTCATTGTGCTCAATGTGCTCGTTGCGATGGGCATCTCGAGCCTCATTGACGGCGAAACACCCGAAGTCGCGTGTACGTTCTCGTCTGGCGTGACGCAAGCGTGCGTGTGTGTGCGTGTGTGTGTGTGTGTGGTAAGGGACTGACCAATCCGTTGTCTGCGTACGTACGCGCCTCGTGGCTGCTGCTACTGCTCATGCAGATCAGCACTCGGACTGGTACGACACGTTCCTCACAATCTCGACGGTGATCTTCTCGGTCGAGTACTCGCTCCGGCTCTGGTCGTGCGTCGAAGACGAGCGCTTCACGCACCCGATCATCGGCAGGTACGACCCACGCGCGCGTGACCGAGCATCTTGAGAGTGACGTGCACTGACTCGGCACTGTACGATCTCGCAGAATCACGTGGATGCTCCGTCCGATGTCCCTCATCGACCTCATCGTGCTCATCCCGTTCTACATCGAGCTCTGCTTCAAGTACTCGTACGTGCCACCGCTCGCTCGTTCGTTCGCTCGCTTGCACTCTACGGATCTCAATGTCTGTCAATGCACCGACACATCCACACGTGCTCGCGCACTCTCTCTCTCGCGCACACACAGCCTCACACCGTCGAACCGCGGGCTCTTGACGCTCCGTGCCCTGCGTCTCCTGCGCGTGCTCTCGTTCCTGCGCCTCGAGCGGTCGTACAACGCACTAAAGAACCTCCGAACAATCCTCGCAAAGAAGAAAGAGGAGCTCGGGCTCGTAACGTACATGACTGCGGTCATCGTGCTCACGTCGTCGATCACGATGTACGGGACCATATGCGCACTGGACGCGTCGATTGGTGGTCACTGACTGACTGACTGACTCTTGGACACCTTGACACTGTCGCGCTAGCTTCTTCTTTGAGAACCCAGCGCAGCCAGAGGTGTTCTCGAGCATCGGCGTGTCGGCGTGGTGGGCCGTTGAGACGATCACGTCGCTCGGCTACGGCGACATTGTCCCGATCACAAAGGGCGGCCGCATCTTCTCGTCCATCCTCGCGCTCTGGGGCATCATTCTGTTCACGATCCCCGGCGCTGTCCTCAGCAGTGGCTTTGTCGAAGTCATGCTCGAGCGCGAGCGCGACGACAAAGAGGCGATCCACCAAGCGCTCCAGCGCACGCTCTCGCACGGCGTCTTCTCCATGAGCGCCACGAACCTCAACAACATGTTTCTCAACGGTGCGCCTTCGTGCATAGCGCGACTGCCGATGTGCGCGACCACGCAATGGCGCGGCTGACGTGCTAGGCTGTGTGTGTGTGTGCGTGCAGGCCAATTCGACTCGCCCAAGTCCGAGGCGTCGCCGATGGCGCAAACCAGCGCGAGCGCGCAGATCGAGCGGCTCCAGGACAAAGTCGACCAGCTCACAAAGACGCAGGTGCGTACATACGCGAGTGTCGAGTGTATACCTCGATGGCTGAAGTCCAATGCGAATCCTCACGCTCGGATGCGCTTGTGTCGACACGAGCAGGAGGCGCTGCAGGCGCAGCTGAGCATGCAGGAAGTGCACTTGCACGCGATCCTCAAGCTGCTCGAGAGCGCACAGCCGCGTGCGCGCGGAGTCGACCTTGCAGGCGACGCGCCGCCGTTCAGTCGAATCACGATGCCGATGTCGACTGCCGAAGTCGAATGAGCGATGGTCGTCCGGATAGTCGTGAGTCTGAGCCTGATCGGAGTGTGATTTGAATCGGAGGGTGACTTGCGCCGGATAGCAGCATGTCGAAAAGCGTGTACTCTCGTAGTGACGCAGCACCAATTCACTTGATGTTTGTATGAAGATGTTCAACTCGGAGAATCGTGCGACGCGCATCAAGACCTCGTACTGAACAGCTCGCGCGTGTGCGTGTGCGTGATCGAGCGTGTGTGTGCGTGTGCTTGAGCAACAACCGCGCTGACCGGAGTGACGACACCGGACTGCAAACGAACGACCTGCGTCTGGTGCGTGCGTCACAGAGAGAGACCGAGCGAGAAAGAACGAAGGAGAGAGGCGGTCGTCTCAGCCGAGCAGCAACTTGCTTCTCCGTCGCTCGCCGACAGCAACAGCAACAACCAAACGCAGCGCGTGCGAGACCGACCGCAGCGCTCAGCTACGTCGACACATAGTCGCATTGAGCACACGCGCGCAGTTTCCACCGAAAGAGAGATCCTCGCACGCACACACACATCACACGCAATGGAGCACTTGCGCGCGTTCTCGCCCGAGATGCTGCGCGAAATGCGCTCTGCGAGCCGGTCGCCCAACAAGCGCAGCGCAGCTGGCGCGTCGCGCGACAGCGAGAACGAGAACGACACAGACGTCGTCGCAGCTCCACCCGAGAGCTGTCTGATCCCAGCGCCACCGCCATTGCCAGCGCCAGTGCTCGTGACGCCGTTCAAGCGCTTTCGCGCCGACTCGCTCTTGAGTCCGCCGCTCAAGGGTACCAATGGCAGCGGCAGCAGCGTGATCGCTACTGCGCACGACCGCTTGACGCGCCGCCGTGACGCGAGTGCGTTCGAGTCGCTCGCAGACGACCGCTTTGCAGTCGTCGTGGTCAAGAGCAGTGCGACTGCAGCAGCAGCAGCAGGACATGATGGCATCGACAGTACAAGCAGTACGCAGAACAGCTCGCTCCAGAACTCACAAGAAGAGCCGAGTGCGAGTGGCAAGACACTCGAGAGCAGTCCAACAGAGGTCGCTGCGCTCTGCAGCAAGCTCCTCGTGTGCTCCGAGACGCTCGAAGACCAGATGGACGCGCTCGACGTCGGCTCATTCTTGAGCTGGCGACCCGCGTCGCCATCAGAGCACCATTGTGCGTCGACATCGCCCGTGCAGCGGCACCGACGCAAGCCACGGATACACTTTGACGACGACGCGTTTCACCTCCAGGACGTCTGTAGTGAACAGACCCAGCGACTCTCAGATGACGATGACGCAAAGGATGACGAGAGCGGCGACGACGAGGACGACGATGACGAGTGTGCAGACGAAGCGGAAGCCGAGCCGCCGGTGCTCATTGCTGTTGCGCACTTTCCACTCGACGGCGGCTGCTCGTGCATGGGTGGCGACTGCGACTCGCACGAGCTCGAGCGCACGTGGCAAGTGTACTCGCCGCCGCCGCACAGTGGCTTTGATCCAGCGTGCTGCTCGATCGACTCGGACTATTACGAGAGCTCAGATAACGACGACGACGACGATGATGCGTTTGAGGATGTGAGTCACGCGAGCGACGTGTTCTGCCATAGCTGCTGCAGTCAGCCGCCTGTGAATGAGTGAGTGAGTGCGTGCGTGTGTGCGATAGAGAGAGCTCCGAGTGGTGAAATGCACGCGTGCGAAGTCGCCTTTGGGCGTTTGGATCTATCTGCGCAGTGGGATGTCGGAGCTGCTCGAGAGAAGGGTGGCGACATGCTTGGGCTGTTCGTGGGCCGATTGCGAGCGGTGACAAACGCGCTCATGGCGTCAAGTGGTGACTACGGGTGTTCGCACGCGCACAGACTTGGAGGACGCATCGAGTCGAGCGCGAGAGCGAGCGCGAGAGCGAGAGCGAGAGAGCGAGAGACTATGCTGTCGCTGCGTCGGTGAGCGCGTACTTCTTCTGCTGCACGATGCGCACGAACGCATGGACGCTCTCGGACGCACTGTGCATTCATCCACAAACGGGTGAGCGACTGCAAGGGCGGACGAGCGCGAGAGATACGCAGAGTGGCGCGCTCACCGTTGACACGCCTCGGAGCACGCAAAGTACTGCTCTTCGGACAAGAGACCTACGGGAGCATGGCGAGACAGAACGCGAGCAAGTGCGTGAGCGACTGGCATCCGGTCTGTCTGGATGACACGAGTCGCCTCGCTCGCAGTCGCACCTTTTGTGAGCGACGTGAGCACACCGTCGCTTGTGCTGGAGCACGCAGTCGTGACGAGCGACGTCGAGCTCTGCCAGGAAACAGCAGAAGCGAGGGCGTCAGGTGCTGCGTCTGGGACGATGCGTATCGCTGCAGTGTCTATCGACGATACACACCGAGACGTCGTCTCGGACGCACCTCTTCTTCTGCGGCAGACGGGTCGAGGACGAGCGTCCCATCGGACAGGAGCCCGCACGTGGCCGACGTCACGACCGACGTCATTGGCACGCCAGCATCGAGGAGCGCGAGGTTCACGGCGTTGATCGCTACAGACAAGAGGTGCGGCGCAGTCAAGGAGTTCTACGGACGCTTTCTTGATCGAGCAATGGATCGATGGGCACACATCCATACGCACATAGACACACATAGACAGAGAGAGAGAGCGCGCGCGTGCAACAGGGTGTAGATGAGGATATAGATCCGTTGTCTTCGATCACTTGGACGACGATGCTGATGACAGCGCGCGGGAAGTTCTCGGTCACGATCACAGGCTCGAACGTCTGGCGGATGATCTGCTCGTACTCTTTCTCTCTCGACGCTGCACGCAAGACACGAGTGGCTGTTAGCACCACGACAGCAGTTCATACAGAGCATCACATGCACGATGAAGAGAGAGAGAGACGCACTGAGGATGCCTTTGTCGAGCTTAAAGCAGACGTCGAGCGACGCGCGCTCGATGTGCTCGCTCCGACGCGACTTTGCCTGGCCAGGACCGTACACGGCTGCGAGCACGCAGCTGTTGCCGTGCGCCATGCGCGCCGAGCCGTCTGCGCGGAAGAGCGCGCCTTGGTCGGACGCGAACGGCCGGAGCTCGTTCCCAGCGCGGCCGTCATGGCGCTTCGCGATCGCCACCATTGCTTTCGTCGTTGTGAGTGTGTCGTTTGCGCTTGAGACGCAGGCTTGCATTCGTACTTTATTGGAGACATCGGGCTTCTGAGATCGAGAGTCTCGTTAAAGTACGATGTCGCAACTCTGCTGTCTGAGAAAGCCACACTTTGTATCTCCTCGAGGCGATGTGGTCGTCGTCGTCTGCTGCTGCGCCGCCGCCGCCGCCACCACCGCCACCACCGCCGCCTGCATCAGCAAACACAGGCGTGAGCTCGATCTCTGTGAACAATGCGCTCTTCCTCATCGGTATGTCGATGGATCGTCGCTCTGTCACTGCTTTCGCATCCGCGACGGATCATAAACGATGCTGACAGCTCGTCTATCATCGCCGCCTGCTAGCGTTTGGCATGTTCCTCGTCGTGTCCGTGCTCCCTGCGCTCGTTGCAGCGCTCGTGAAGCTCGTTGTCCTCGCCACGGCTGTGCTCTTGATCGCAGCAGCGACGAACCCGTCGGACCACTCGTTCGCGTGCTGGGTGAGCAGCCAAGAGAACATTCGCATGAAGGACAGCAGCAGCGGTAGCGTCTCGCAGTGGTTCTCCGCTGTTGTCAAGTCTGCGATCGCAATCGTACGCAACGAGCCGCTCGTGTGGCGCGCGCACAACGTCTTCGTCTTCACAGTCGTGTACGTCCCAGCGATCGAGCGGTACGCGCTCGGGTGCTTCGGCTCCTGGCGCTGGGTGGACGCGAACGGCTACGTCCACGACTTGTGTCGCGCGCCGTGGGTCGTCAAGCTCTCACGCGGCGGCGTTGAGTCGAGTCTCGAGCAGTACCTCGAGACACCAGCAAGCGGCGTGAGCAGCAGTCGTCGGAGCGGCACCACTAGCGTTCGCCAGCGCCATACAACCGCAGCAGCGCCAGCGTCGATGCCCGCTGCGTTTGCTGACGTGCTCCACGCTGCTGGTCTGAGCAACGTCGTCGCAAGCGCACGATCTGCGGCGGCGGCAGACAGCGGCCTCTCGGACCGCGAGCTGCGCACGCGCGCGATGCAGCTCAAGATCAAGAAGGACTGGAAAGACGCGGCACAGGCGTTCCTCGACGCCGCGAGCGTCGCGCTCTCGACGCTCTCAAAGACAAACTACCGCCTCGAAGCTGCGTGGTGCCTCCTTGAAGACAGCGACTCGTACCCGAACCGCACGGCGCAGCTCATCAAGATGGTCGACCAAGTGTGCGAGGTACGTTGCGTCCTAGTGCGGAGCAGACGCCTGTGTGCTCACTGAATGGCGCGCTCACTCGCTCTGCTCTGCTCTGGGGCCTCTAGGAGCTCGTGACAAGCGGATACTTTGACGAAGCCTCGCGAGCGTTCGCAGAGCTCGCGCTGCGGCTCAAGCGCAAGTTCCCGCAGGACCTCCACCGCGAAGCGTTTGCACGCGACCTCGCGCTGCTGTTTGTTCAAGCGAAGAACGCCGCTGAGGCTGGCGGGAGCGTCCGCGGCGCAGTCGAGAACGGCTTGCGCGCCGCTGCAGTGTATGTGGACGTTGGGCTGTGGGCGCTTGCAGAAGAGTGCTTTGAGACAGCAGGCGAGATGGCGCGCAGTCTCGATAGCAGCTCGGTCCAAGCGACCGAAGCGCTCGGGAACGCTGTGCTCTGTCGCATCGGTCAGCTCGACGTCGTTGGCGCCGAGGAGATGGCTGCCAAGCATGCGCGCCTGTGCCAGACGAGCAGCTCGAGTCCGAGTGACATGGACGTGCTCCTTGCGAGTGTCTTGAAAGCGTACGGCAAGTGGTCGCTCCAGATCCTCGACACGGCGTGCAAGCGCTACGACACAACGCGCCGTCTCACGACGTGGCAGGTACGCTCTGTGCCTGTGTCGTGTCGCGTGGGTGTTGGATCCTCGGCTGCTGCTGCATCGAAGCCGTCGACTGACGCAGGACCTTTGTCTCTCGCTTGCTCGCTTGCTTGCTCGCTTGCTTGCTTGCGTACTGGCCATGGCAGTGGGAGTGTCTGAACAACTTGCGCGACAAGATGGCGAGCTCGGACTTGCGGTGATCGCCACGAGAGCCATTCGCTCGGCAGACTCCTCGCTCTTGCATCCGCCTCACTCGACGCTCAGCGCTTGCCAGACTGTAGCAAGCTCTCCGTCTCCGTCTCTCTCTCGCTCTCTCACACACACACACTCGCTGCGTAACTCTGAATGACAAGCTATCGCCACTGACGACTTGCGCGTCCTACTGCGCCTCGATGCCTCTTGCTAACGGCGCTTACGTGCCGGTTACATGCGGCGAGTCTCGCGAGTCGCACACTGCACGTCGCAAGTGCACGCCTCTCGTCACACCAAGCAGAGCTCTCTCGCTGCTCGAACACTCGCGCATGTCGCCATGACACACGAGCTCACGCGGCCGCTGCTCTTCAATGTCGTGCTAGCGAAGAAGCCTGTGATTGGCGTCGTGAACCAAGTCGAGAGCGCAAGGCTCGATCGGAGGCTCGAGCTCCGTGGCGTCGATGGATACGCACACGATAGCGATTCGCTGCGGGTGCCAAGTGGTGTTGGCAGTCCGCGCGCAAGCTCGACGTCTGTGGCACTCCCGCTCGTGCGGAGCCCTCGACCCGAGAAGGCGCCGTACATCTCGTCGCCGTCCAAGACACCGCAGTACTTTCGGTGGAAGCGCTCGCCGGTGCCAGGGCAAACGACGCCAAGCAAGCCGACTGCGCTGCGACCAGGTCCGTCTGCGCCATCGCCGCGCGCATCGCCTTGGCGCGACAGCAGCAGCAGCGAGTCAGCGCGGCCGACGAATCTCGCTGCAATGCCGTCAGGACGAAGTCTGCGGCTCGTGGAGCCAAACGAAAGCGACGCGTTCGAGCTGGGAACACCGAGTCTCAGCGATGCAGCGACGCACGATAGCGCAGCGCCGACTCCGTTGCGTCAACCGAGCTTGTTCCAGTACAGCGATTCACTCACGGCGCCAGCGACACCCAAGAGTCCACACACTACAAGCGTGTTCAGCGACAACACTCTTGCTCCAGGTCCTGGTGGTGCACGCTCAATGGCACATGCCTCTCCTTCACACGGCACACCGACGTCTGGTGCGCTGTTTGAGACGCCTGCACGAGCTCCAACTAGTGTGCAGAGCGAGCTGATCACTGCAGCGCCAACTGTCGCGAGTGCTGCTGCTCACAATACGCTGGCTGGACGAACAGCTCTGTCGAGTCCACAGACGACGAGCCATCACGTCTACTCAACGCCTTCGCCGTTCTCAACAGCCTCGCCAACACCCTCGACGCTTGCTTCTGCTGAGAACCCACACACTGACAGCGAACATCGTGATGCTAGTGTGCCAGAGACAGCACCTACGCGTGAACGTACACCGTCACCTGAGCTCGATCTCGACACGATTGGCGAGACGGGCAGTGCGTTCGATGCGCTCGCGTCGCCGCTCATGCTCCAGATGACGCAGAACCGCGCGCCACAGGAGCGCGTGATCACGCAGCACGTGCTCCGCGGTGCGTTCTTGCGCAAGTACCTCCACGTCGCGAACATCACGCGCAAGCTCAAAGAGACCGAGCAGCTCCTGCGCGCATCTGCGCTCAGTGATGGTGCGTCTGCGCGAACCGGCGGGACGCAGCGCAAGCTCAGTGGCGCGCATCAACTCATCAAGTCGCCGTCTGGGAAGGGCAGCAGCAGTGTCTTGCGACTCGGCGATCTTGGCGATGCCGACGAACCGGGTACGATCGACACGCCGGCGCCAGTGCTCCGGCGTCTGTCGTCGATCGACAAGGCGATCAACAAGACTGTCAAGCGCATTCGGCGGCTCTCAGGCATAGAGAGCGCGACTGAAGGGCAACAGCAGCAGCCGCAGACGTTCACACCGACGTCAGCAGCGCACATGAAAGCCAAGTACACGTCCCTGCGTGCGATCTCGGAGACACCAGCGAGCAAGCAGCACGATGCAACACCTGCTGCATCCACAGCAAGGCGGAGTACTCGTGGCACACCAATCGACCGCGAGAGCAACGCTGATGACGACGACGACGACGACGATGGCTTTGGCAGCTCGACTGGCGGCGTGCGCATGGATCCGTCGTCTGCGCACATGCTCCGGATCTGCCAGCACGTTATGGCGAAGCGCGCGATCAAGTCGTTCGTGCGACAGGAGATGTCGATCGTCCACTTGATCGAAGTCTCGCTCCGCGACGACGAGGCGATGCAGCGCCAGCGCATTGCAACGCCTGGAGCGAACGCGCGCAGTACGACCAACCAGAGCAGCAGCACGAGTGAGAGCACTAGTGCGCGCGACAGTCGGTGCCTCCCTGTGAAAGCCATGAGCGCGGACACTGTCGATGCCGTTGCGGCGTACCTCACACAAGGCGACCAGCACATGACAGTCGACGAGCTCTACCTCGCTGCGCGCGAAGCAGAGGCAAAGAAGCTCTGGAAGCGCGCGATCCTGCTCACGTCCGCGTGCATCGTGATCGACCGCGAGTTCCTCCAAGTCGTGCTCCTACGTGCGCGGTGCTGCCGTCACATTGGACTCTGGACGCAAGCGATCAAAGACCTCGGTCACGCCGTGCTGCTGCGACCAGACGAGCCGCGTCTGTGTCTCCTCCGCGCGTTCCTGTACGTGAAGATGACCGACTTGGACAACGCGCTCGCAGACGTGAACCGCGCGCTGTTGCTCCACCCCAAGTCCACTGACGCACTGCTCCTGCGCGCCGACATCTTCCATCGCCAGAACAGCACTGCTGCGTCGCTCCAGGACCTCACGACGGTCTTGAGCCTCGACCCGAGTTGCTGGCGCGCGTACTATGACCGCGCAACGATCCGGATCCGCGCAGTCGAAGGCGATGAGCAGTGTCTGAGCTACCACTGGGAGCACATGAAGTACGAGGAGCTCCTCGTGAGCATCATCGAAGACTACATCAACGCCTTGCGCAAGGGATGCAAGATGGTCGAAGTTGTCGAGACGATCGGCGACCTCACTGTGCGCCTCATGGAGTTCACAGGCGACAAGAGCGTGCTGCGGCAAGTCGTTCAGAGCCTCGCGCACCTCGTGCAGACCCTCTCGACCGATCACCGCGGCTCGTTCTACCTCGGGAGCGCCAAGTCGCATTCGGCAGTGCCGAGTAGCTCACTCCTCGAGCGCAGTAGCGACGCGCCACTCACGACCATGGAGCGCGAGCTCCTCGTCGCTGCGCTCCACGCCCAGCGCGGTAGACTCTTCGTGCTCTTTGGCGACAAGGCGAGCGCGCTCGTTGAGTTCGACCACGCAGTCGTGAGCGAGTACCACTACCCTGTCGCGCACTTCTACCGCGGCGCATTCGCGACGCTCGTGTCCAAGGACGACAGCAGTAACAGCAATGACAGTGCGAAGAGCAGCAACGTGCAGCACCTCACGCGCTCGATTGCACTCGATCCGACGATCGCTGGCGCGTACACAGTGCGCGGTGCGCTCTACTTGCGCGACCTCAAGTTCAACAGCGCGCTCCAGGACTTCAAAGCCGCGGTGACGACCGACCCGACGCTCTACGAAGTCTGGCTCCAGATCGCGCTCATCTTCCTCAACCACTACCATGACTGCGACGCGTGCATTCGCGCGTGCACGAGCGCGCTCACGAACGACTCGTGTCTCTCAAGAGCGCTCTACTTGCGCGCGGAAGCGTACACGAGGCAAGGCAACACTGCTGCTGCTTTGCGCGACTACGGGCGTCTCACTGTCGCCGCACCCGACGATCGATGGACCCACCTCTTGCGCGGTCGCTTGCTCCTGCAGCTCAAGCTCGCACGCCCTGTGCTCTACAGCTTCATCTTGTTCATGGAGCAGGGCTCGGCTGGTGGCGACAAGCGCGCACACGTGCTCTGCGGCATGGCGTTCAAGATCCTCACGCGCTTCCAGCGCGCAGTAGCCGAGTTCCAGCACGCAGTGTCGCTGAGCCCGACGAGTGAGAACCTCGTGCTGCTGTCCGAGTCGCTGCACTCGCTCGGCGACACGGAGAACTCGCTGCGCGTGAGCGAGAGAGTGATCAGCGCCGACCCAGGGAGCTACAAGGGCTACGTCCGCCGCGCACAGCTCTTTGTCTCAGTCGGACAGCTCCAGCTCGCGATGAGCGAGTACGACAAAGCGCTGTTCCTCGCACCAAAGGAAGGACGTGTGTACTACGAGCGCGGCATCGTGCAGATGCAGCTCTACTTGCGCTGGCGCATGGCGTGTCTGCTCAACTTTGATTGTCCAGCATCGACCGCTAGCGGGCAGAAGAAGCGCAAGACGTCGCCGTTCGAGCCCGCGCTCTCGGCAATCGCCGTTGAGATGGCGCTCGGCGCAGACCCGATGAACGACGAAGCGACTGTGCGCAAGAGCATGAAGACGTTCTTCGCCGGGAGTGCCTCGGACTTTTCCAAGTGCATGCGTCTCGAGCCACTCCTTGCAGACCCGTACGTCGACCGCGCCGAGCTCTATGCGCTCAGCGAGGACTACGACAGAGCCTTTCACGACTTTGACGCAGCGCTCGAGCGCAACCCCAAGTGCGTGCGCGCGCACGTGAACCTCGGCGTGCTCAAGTGCCACTTTGCTGCGTTTGCATCGGCGATCGAAGACTTTGACAAGGTGCGTCGGTCGACCGCACTACCAACTCTGTCTAGTCTACTTGTCAACACTGTCGACGCTTGCACTCAACTCTGTGGTGGCGATGCGCATGCAGGCGATCAAGCTCGTTGCAAAGCTCCCGCTCGTGTACTTCAATCGCGGCGTGGCGTACCACAAGCTCTCGCTCTGGTCACAAGCTGAGACGTCGTACGGCAAGTGCATCGCGCTCCGCGGCGCTGGGCGACACACTGACGCACATCGGAATCGCGCCATTGCGCGGTGTCAGCTCAGCGACTTTGCCGGCGCACTCGCAGACTTTGAGGTTGTGCAGCAGAGCGCACCGGACGACGACCAGCTCCACGGCGGTCTCGGCTACGTACTCCTTCAGCTCGGGCGATACGAAGACGCCGCCAAGTCGTTTGCGACGTACGGCCGCTTGAGCCGCGACACGTTCGCAGACAGCGGCAACGCGTACTTTAACCTCGCGACCCAGAGCGCCGCGCCGCTCGACCACGCGACGCACCGTCAGTACCTCAAGACTGCGCTGCGGCTCTACGTCCGCGCCGCGCGGATCCACCCGTCGAACAACGACGTGCGGCTCAACATGGCCAACTGCTTGCGAAAGCAGCGCGAGTTTCCCAAAGCGATCACGCAGTGCGACACGATCCAGTCCATGAAGCCGAACCACCACGCGTCGCTCGAGAGCAAAGCGTTTGCGCTGTACGAGATGCAGCAGTACAGCGCTGCGGTCGAGTGCATGAGCGCTGCGATCCGCGCGTGCGTCGCGTCGTCGTCCAGCCTTGAAAACATCTTCTACGCGTTCGCGCACGACTCGATCCACCGCAATGCGCTCGAGCGCGAGACCGTCACGAGCCGCGACGGCGGGAGCCGCGTCGCACAGTCGACTGCAGTCGCCCTCGCAATGCCAGCGTCGAACCTCACGCCATCGATGGCTCCACCAACGACAACAGAGTCGCTGCCGTCGTCATCGAGCGCCGTTGTCGACGCGGACGCGCCAGAGCGCGCTGTGCCAGTGTCAGAGATCATTATTCGCGGGTCGTCGAAGCAGCTCCTGTCGCTCTACATGATGAACCGCGGCGTCATGTACGAGAAGCTCGGGCAGTTGGACCTCGCGCGGCAGAACTACCGCGACGCGATCCACTTTGACACGCTCTCGGTCAACGCGCAGCTCTGCATGGGCACACTCGACCTCGTCGAAGCGCGCTACAGCGACAGCATCTCGCACTTTACACGAGCGCTCGCGATCGAACCGCACGCCGCGATCGCACACATCAACATCGGCGTTGCGTACATGCTCACGCACGACCTCGCGCGCGCGCTCTCGCACTTTGACACTGCGCTCGCACTCGTGCCGACCTGCAGCTACGCGTACGCAAACAAAGCCGTTGCGCTCGCACAGCGCGGCGACGCAGCGCTCGCAGAGCACAACTTTAAGCGCGCGATCGAAGAGCTGCCGTCGCAGCGCGAGTACTACCTCGCGCGCGGCAAGATCATTGCGCAGCAGAAGCGGCTGCAGGACGCCATGGTCGACTTCTCGACTGCGCTCTTCCTCGGCTATGAAGGCAAGCTCTGAGAGAGAGAGAGAGACACACACGCACACTGCTGGCTCTCGCAACGACTAGCCGTACCGCACCGTCTCGTTCACAAACCAGTCAAACTTGTCGTCACCGTAGCCGACGACGACGCTCTTGCTCTGCGAGTACGATAGGAACGCCTCGCGTCCGTTCTCGCGGCTGCGCCAGCGTCAGCACATCGCACACCCATGGCCTCGTCAGCGCGCTCGCTCTCTCACTTGCCTGGTCACAGCGAGAGCAACGATCGTGCAAGCAACGCCACTGTGTCGGTCGTACCCAATGCCGCTGCTCTTCATACCGCCCCATGGACTTGACGGATCGTTGCGGTGGTGATCGTTCACCCAGATGATCCCAGCGTCGAGTTGCTGCGCAACGCGGTGCGCGCGCTTGACGTCGCGCGTCCAGATCGCAGCGCCGAGTCCGTACTGCGACGCATTTGCGAGCGCAACACTGTCGGCTTCGCTTTTGAACGTCGACACTGTCACGACCGGTCCAAACACTTCGTCTTGGACGATCGCCATGTCAGGTCTCACGTCTGTGAGCACTGTTGGCTCGTAGAAGTAGCCCTATCCAGTCATCATCCAGCAGCAGCCGCGAGTCAATCAGCCAGCCAGCCAGCGTTCCAAGCCCTGCACTCGACACTTGGCACAGCCGTACCACGAGTCCATCCGCGCGCTTGCCGCCACATCGGATCGTTGCGCCATCTGAGCGTGCACGCTCGACCATGGCGTGGATCCGATCGAGGTGGTGCTGAGAGATGACCGACCCCATCTGCGTGCGCTCGCACATCGGGTCGCCGAGTCGAATCGCCTGCGCTTTCGCGACGAACCGGTCGACAAACACATCGGCGATGCGCTCGTGCACGAGCACGCGCGCGCCAGTCACACACGTCTGGCCGCTTGCAATGAAGCACGCAAACGCTGCGCCGTTCACGGCGTCGTCAAGATCGACGTCGTCAAAGACCAGCAGCGGCGCTTTGCCGCCGAGTTCGAGCGTCACGCTTGCGAGGTTCTGACCTGCCGCAGCTGCGGCTGCACGTCCAGTCGCAGTGCCGCCAGTGAAGTCGACCTTCTTGATCTGCGGGCTGGCCACGAGCGCTGCGCCAGCGACGTTACCGAGTCCAGGCACACAGTTGAAGACACCAGATGGCAAACCAGCGCCGTGGCAGAGCTCCGCGAGCTCGACAACAGTGATCGGTGCGAGCTCCGATGGCTTCACGACGACCGAGTTGCCAGCTGCGAGCGCAGGCGCGAGCTTCTTCACAGCAATCAGCAGCGGATGGTTCCACGGCGTGATCTGGCAGTCGTATGCGGCATCCAAGAGCATGCGAGGGTCCGTCCGTTAGTCAGTGAGCCAGCTCGCAAGCGCTCTCACGTTGACCCCAGACACACCTGAGCGACGACACCGAGCGGCACGCGCTGGACGTAGTTCACGTACGCGCCACTGAATGGCGGCACAGCGCCTTCCGCAGTGCGGATCAGTGCCGCAAAGTACTCGAACCACTCTACCGGACATGGTATCGCACATGTCAGCGCTTGTGGAGCTTATCACCAGCGCCGCGTGCGCAAAGAGTCCTAACAGAGCGTCGTCATGTACCTGGCAAGCGCGTGAGCTGTGCGCGCATCTCTCGGATCGGGCGACCAGTCTGGAGACTCTCTTTCTCAGCGAACTCTGGCATGCGCGCGCGGAGTGCAGCAGCGATGTCGTGCAGCACGCGCGAGCGTTCCGTCGTGGACGCCAGCGACCACACGCCATTCTCAAATGCCGCGCGGCTGCTCTCGACTGCGCGCTCGACATCGCCGCTCGTTGCAGCGGCGATCCACGCAAGTGACTCTGTCGTCGCTGGGTTTTCAACCTGCATGCGCGACCCGCTTGCGCGCGATGGCACTTGCTTGCCGTCAATGAAGAGTCCGTACTCCTCGCCACGGTTGAATGGATTCGCGCCACTGCTGCTGGCTCGAGCAAGTACGCGCTTGCTGCTGCGAGTGCGCGTCGCGACGCACCGCGCCATCGCCGTTGAGCGCGCGCTGCGGATCATTGCGATACGTAGAGATCGTTGCGTCAGTGGAGCTGTGGAAGTGGTCGAGACGATGAGGCACTTCGAGTCGATGGAGCTCGTTGATATCGGCTCTGATGGAACAGGGGGGGGCAAATAACCTAACTTGTTAGGCTGGACTCCTTCTTCGGCCAGAGGACTGGCAGTCGAACTTCTATGCTACAATTCTAGTTAGGTGTCTTGCC